>CAUYUJ010016660.1:465492-625492 GCA_963575745.1 Prorocentrum cordatum | reverse complement strand
GTATGTGTGTATGTCACGTCTGCCACGCTCTGCGGGAGAGGGAGGTGTGTGCGGGTGTGAGACGCGGGTGCGACGCGGCAGGGAAGAAAACCAGAACCCCACGAAACATGTGGGGAACAACAACAACACCACCACCAACAACAACCATCAGTTTACCCTCACGCGCGATGTTTCGCCCTCGAAGCATTCCAAGATGGCCCAAGAACGGCCCAAGAGGCCCCGAAGACGGCCCCAAGAGGGCCCCAAGACGGCCCAAGAGGCCTCGAAGACGCCCAAGATGGCCTCCAAGACGGCCCTGGAGCACCCCAAGAGGGCCCCAAGTCAGCCCAGATAGGCCCCTAAGGCGTCTTCCGACGGCGTCAGACGGGCCAGGAATGCCCTGGGACTGCCAAAGAGGACCCCGAGAAGCCCCCAAAGGCCCCCAAGAGGCCCAAGGAGGCCCCCAAGATGCCTCCCAAAGGCTCTCAGGAGCTCCAAGGAGGCCCTAAGAGCTTTGTGGGCCCCGGAAACGGCAGGGCCGTTTTTTCACCGTTTCCACAAAAATGTCCCTCCAAAGTGGAAACGGCAAAAAAACGGCGACTGGAAACGGCTAAAAAACGGCTCCAGGACTGGAACCGGAGCCGGAACCGGTCAAAAAACGGCGTCGGAACCGGCAACAAAAACGGCAAAACGGAACCGGTAACAAAACGGCCCTGTCGTTTCCAGGGCCCACTAAGCCCAAGAGTGCCCCCCAGAGGGTCCCAATGTGCCCCCTTCTCCTCCTCCTTCTCCTCCTCCTCCTTCTGATCTTCCCCGCCATCCTCCCCTGAGTGTTCCCCGAAGGGCTTCTACAACGGCTGGGGGAACACATGGCCCGATAGCTTCGAAGAGCTCTTGCCACAACGCTCGGCCACACGGGCGATTCCAAAAGGCAATGTGCGGCGGCGATTCGCCGTAGGCGCCTTCGATATTGTCACGATCGGTTGCTCCGCACACGCTGTTTCAACCATTGTTTCGGAGTAGAAGAAATCATCTCCCTGGCCCTCAACCAAGTCAAGGCACAACTGCATCAGGCTTTCGCACGACAGTAAACAATGGAAATACGTGACAATGACAGAACACATGGGCCCATCTGGGTCTTACAACTTGTGCCCTGCCAGCGGACCCGATGTTGACTCTCCCTCTTCCCTCCTCCCTCCTCTCTCCTCTCCTCTCCCTCCTCTCCTCTCCCTCCTCCCCCTTCCCTCCTCCCTGCTGTTGGTCCTCCTCCTCCTCCACCTCATCTTCCTCCGTCCTCCCTCCCTCCCTCCCTCCCTCCCTTCCTCCATCCGCCCATCCACTTCTCCTGCTCTTCCTCATGCTCTTGCTCCTTGTTATCCCCCATACCAGCGCCCTATGACCCCATAGAACCCTCCCTGAAATCAATTTCTCTCCCAATCCCCGTCCTCATCTTCCTCTTCCTCCCATTGTCTCCTTCCCCCTTCATCCCCCGCCGTGGAACTCCGAAGTAATGGCGAGGGATCCGGAATGGAGCTGCCCCCACCCCTCCCACCCCCCACCCCTGATGGACATCCCCGCTGGAGGGGATGAAGAGGAAGCGCAAAACAACATACACAATCTGTTTTCCCTCCTCTACAAGTGTCCCCCCCCCACCCGCCCCCGGGGGGGATAGCAAAGGGCAAGGTAGAGAATCAGCTCACGTAGCTGATTTTCCCAGCGCCTCCTGGTGCCGGGAGGCGCCCATGTATCGAGGAATGGGCCCGGCGGTGGGGCCGAAACCAGCTGCATGCAGCAGATTTCGTAATCCCCCCCTCCTTTCCCTATCCTCCCCTTTCGTTAGGCCCGACCGAAGCAGGCGTGGTCGTGAGACGGACGGACTGTACCGTTTGGCTATGGGGCGAGCCCTCTTCGTCGTGGCTTCGGTCCTGGAATCTGGTCGCTCCAGCGGGCGGCGGGGACGAGGCCGCCGCCAGTCGGGGGTGCACCCGGGAAGGCAGCGCGGATGTGATGCACTCTTCGGCCGCCAGGGGGTCCAAGCGCGCAGCGCCAGTGCGGGGGGGAACCCCTTCGCTGTTGACGAAAAGGTATCTCTACGACACCACCCTGGGTCGATCCTGAACTCAGGGACGTCGGTGATCGCGTTGGGGGATGAACTCCAGCGCGTCCCTGCTGAAGGAACCGCCGGCGGTGCCGACGCAGGCGTGGGTGCTCCTGCTGGCGTCTCTGGTGCCGCTCTCTGCGACGATGTGGCGGTGACCGTCGGGTACTGCTCGTGATCGAGTGCCGCCTCCGTGGCGAGCTGGCGCCCGCGGCGCGCTGTTCGACGGGCAGCGGTGGGCTCCAGCGTGGGGATGTCACAGGATCCGATGCTTGCGGGCCGCGGCGCGTTCGGGGCACCCCCCCAGCGCCAGGGCTCAAGCAGTCGCGGGCGCCCCGCCAGGATCGACGGGAGCCGCGCCCAGCCTGTCGCCCGCTGCGGGCCCCCCTGCCCCATGTGTCGAGGGCCGGGCGGGCGGGGGGTCCGCACTCCCGAATCAAGTAACGGCTTGAACCAAACTGGCTACGGATCCTCCGCCTCCTCCTGCTCCTCCTCTTTCTCCTCCTCCTGCTCCTCCTGCTCCTCCTGCTCCTCCTCCTCCTCCTCCTCCTCCTCTTCCTCCTCCTCCTCCCTGTTGAATTGCCCATACCTGAGTAAGCGACTGTGGCGCTTTTGCAAGGACAAAAATAATGTACACGACTTGGCGCAAAGGGTACCTGGCGGGCGCCGCGGAAAAGGTAGAGAAGAGAGGTCGCGGCGACAATAATACAAATAGTAGGCGCCCGCCAGGTACTGCAGAATGTACCTTAGTATGATCAACCTCAAATCAGTAAGGATAGAGTGTACTGAGACCCTCCCGTCGTTTTGTAGGTACATGCTGCAAAAAGGAATGTACAAGGCGCCTGCGTAACGTAGCGTCGCCTCCGCCGGACAGTGTACAAACTGGTAGGACAGGTGGGCAGATTGTTCACTTGCCCGTGAACAGTGCACAAAACGTGAGGCAGCCGGTGTGCAATTCTTGGGCTGCTACCCTTCGACCGTCTGCCCCTCCCGGTGTGTACCCATCCTCCCCAAGTCCAGATTTGTGCCCAAGCTGTATAGACAAGTGGGACAGTAGGTGCAAACAGTGCAATTATTGGGCTGCTACCCTGAGCTTTACGTGTACGAGACATGGTGCCCGAGTCACTTGAGAAACGACTGCTGCAACAGTTCTGCTGAGGAGCAGGCGAAGCTAGTGTGCAACTCTTGGGTTGCTCCCTTAGAAGAAAGAAAGCGGCTTGGTGTATGCATGTACCACGCGTAGCGGTTCTTGGGTCGTCGCCCAGGGTTTTGCGGTTCACCCCAAACCTCCTTGGGCTCAAGACCCCCGTGCTTTTTGTCGGCTCTTTCCGGGTTAAGCACGAGCCCGCAGTACACGAAAGGGACAGTTTTGTAGGCTGGCCAGGTTGGCTGGCCTGTCTGGTGTCCTGGCTGCTGAGCGTATGCTTGACGGCTGGCCTGTAAGGCTGGCCTGTCTGGCGGTTCGCCCTGCCCTGTGGACTGCGGGTCCCGAAATGATGCCCTGGAGCAGTAGACAGGATGTCATCCCGAAAAGGGAGTAGGAGATAAGGTACAGGGCAAGCGGTAGTAGCACGTCGGTCTGCAAGGTGAGCTTGGGCGTGCAGAAAGAAGCGGTAATTGTGCCGTCCCCACCTCACCCTCCTCCTCCATGTAACCCATCCTCTCTGAATCCATCTTGTTGCACAGGCTGTGTGGCCAACTGAGAAACGAAACAAGGCGCAAGCAGTGAAAGTCTTGGGCTGTTACTCTTAACTTTCATGTGAGAGACCTGGGGTCTGAGTCTCTTGAGAACAACTGCTGTAACAGTGCTGTTGGCTGCTACCCCTAGACAAGGAAACAAGTGGCTAGAGGTATGCATTGTTGGGCTGCTGCCCTTGGTGAAGGGAGGCAGGTCTCATGTCATCTCGAAAGGGAGGTAGGAAGGGAGGTACATGGCAACCAGGACTAACATGTCGGTTAGCTGGGTAATGCCCTGTGGCGGGGAGGGTGGGGGAGGAGGATAAGGGAGTGGAAGACGAGACGACAGCAAGAATTGGGCTAGCCTGTGTCGGCTGCCTGATCTTATGTACGGTGTGCTGCGTAGGCTTGGTTTGCTGTCGTTGCAGTGTAGTGGCTGCTGCATCCGAAAGAAGGTAATCGCGTCCTGGGTTGGGGACCCCAAGGGTAAAATGGACCAGGTGAGTCCGTCGTGCGCGTAATCCGAAAGAAGTGGCGTCACGCCGAGGATGGTGACCCTAAAGGTAAACGAGGCAAGATTGGCCAGCCGAGCTGGTACATCAGTACTAGCTGTGCTGCTGGGTTTGTGAAATAGAAAGGGGGGGCCAAAATATGGACTGGCAATTCTTGGGTTGCTACCCAAGGCTTTGCGGTTAGCCCCAAACCGACGAGATTGCTAAGGGATCCCAAGCAACAACCAGGCGAATCAGAAGGGCGGGAAAAGGCATGTCAGCATCAGTGACTTCAAAGGCAGGGGAGGAGAGCGAAAGTGTCGACTAGGATG
The DNA here is from genome assembly GCA_963575745.1 of Prorocentrum cordatum. Taxonomy (NCBI): domain Eukaryota; class Dinophyceae; order Prorocentrales; family Prorocentraceae; genus Prorocentrum; species Prorocentrum cordatum. The sequence goes on along the minus strand of CAUYUJ010016660.1, from coordinate 620,915 downwards.
CGTGCGCAGAACAGTCTGGTCAGGGTTCCATACCAGAAAAAAGAGATGGGATAACAATAGACGATGTACTGCTGTGTCCTCCTCCTCCTCCTCCTCCTCCTCCTCCTCCTCCTCCTCCTCCTCCTCCTCCCATCCGATCCGCCGCCGAACCAACCCCCTGGAACCAGCATGCAAGGTCCGACCCCCCTCCTCCTTCCCACCTCTTTCGCCCCCGCGTCGTCGTCGTCGTCATCGTCGTCGTCGTCGTCCTCCTCCTGCTCCTGCTCCTGGTCCTGCTCCTGCTCCTGCTCCTGCTCCTCCTCCTCCTCCTCCTCCTCCTCCTCCTCCTCTTTGGCAAGGCCGACCGCAAAACGGGGGGCGCGTCCCCTGGATGCTGCACGCACAAGATAGGCTGAAAGCTCGGGTCGTTTTGCGCAAGCTTCCGGGGCAGGAGGTCCAGGAAATGGTTGATGGCCTCTCGGGTGACGCCAGCTAACCGCACTCCTCCTTGGTCCCGAAACGGTGCGGTGACAGACCGCGCGGTGACCTTGGAACCCCAGGAAACCGCACCGCGACCAGGCGCCGAACGGTCCTGGGACCTCGGAGGCCCCAATCGCCCAAGAGGTCACAGGAGAACGACCCAAGTCCAAAAAACGCGAGGTCACCACAAATCCGCACTGACTCACCACACAGTGTGGTCACCGCGGCGTTTTTGGGTCCCCGATCCTCCCCCTCCCCATTGGGGGCCCCCGAACCTTCCCATCCCCCTCCCCTTGGGAACCTCATGGGAAGCTCCTGCGAGTTTCTTCTCGGTCTGGCCAGACCGTCGCGTCCACCGATCGTGGGCCTGGGTTTGGCGTGCCCAGGATCTGCGCGCTGTAGGTGGACACGCTGCGCACATACGATAAGAAGTCATGCTGCAAGACATGAAATCCAGAGGCGTATTCTTTGTCGTTCTTCGAGGGCCCCTAGGTGAACCCAGAGCTTCACTGGGCCCCTATGGCCATCGGGGGTAATACAATTTCGCGGGGCACCTGCTGGTAGGTCAATCTCTTGATGAGGAGGGGGAGGAGGAGGGGGAGGAAGAGGAGGAGGAGGAGGAGGAGGAGGAGGAGGAGGAGGAGGAGGAGGAGGAGGAGACAGAGGAGGATGAAGAGGACAAGGAGGAGGAGGAGGAGGAGGAGGAGGAGGAGGAGGAGGAGAACGAACGAACGAACGAGCTCTAGGGGGCCGATCCGTGAGTCAACGCCTCACAAACAAAAAGTTGCCCCCTGAGTGGCCCTCGCAGGCAGCTTCGCTCGGCATCCAACCTCCTCGGGCACGGCCGAGTGCACTGGCCCCGACCCGCCCTTAGGCGCGGGCGTACGCGTTCGAGGGGGGTGGCGGCACGGCTAAGACTCATAGACTAATGGCCAACTTCGGGCCCGATCAAAACTGCAAAAAATACCTGGACTCGGACTTGGCTTTCGCCCGAGGCTTGGGTCTTGAAACCTGCCGTCCCTGCGCAATAAACCTGCGGGAGTCCCCAGGGACTCCTTCCAGGGCCTGATCTTCTGAACAACGGAACGGCTGGGGGGCCCCCGAAGAGGAAGTGGAGACAGCAGAAGCAGCACTCGGAGGAGGACGAGAAGGAGCGAGGGCCCCCCGAGCCGCGAGCTCGCGCAAACGAGCGGACTGAGCCAGCATCGGCCTTCTCGCCACCTCACGGGCGATCGCGGCCACGACCCGAGCGTGCACGGCCGCAGCCGCACGCCTCTCGGCTGCGCCCTCTCCCCCCCCGCCCCGAGCTCCGCCCGCCTCCCCCATCCCACACTGCTGCACTATACTGCTACCGCTCACAATCCTCCCAAACTCATGGGGCGATCGGCCTACTTCGTGATGCGATCGCGCAGCTTGGCCGCGTCCCTCTCGAGGGCCCCTCGCGGGGCTGCTCCCACCTTCCGCTCTCCCCCCACCGCCTTCAGATACTGCACGAGATGGTTCTCGAGCTGCTGATACTTGTGGTCCACTGCGAACGTGAGTCGGAACCGATCTGCCTTGGACTCCTGCTCTCTGGTGGCCCTGATCCTGCGCGCGCGGACTTGGTCGGCCAAGTCCTGGAGGGGTTTCACCAGGACTTCGTCGCCCCAATATTCCTCGAAGCACTTCTTGCAGTCCGCGGGGCACTTGCTGTCTTGACCTGCTGCTGAGATCAGAGCCACCCACACCTGAAAAAACGGTGGGCCCATCGACGACGCGTCGCCGTCCTCTTCCTTGAGCTTCTGCACTTTGTTGTGATACTGGACGCCTGCGGCTTTGGCGGCCACTGCCGCGGCCGCATCTACTGGCATCAGAAACGCGTAAACAACCACTCCGCATATGTCTCTCAACTCGGCGGCATTCGTGAGCGATAACTTCGTCAGAATGGTGGCGAGCTGCTTCAGCACGTCGCCTCCCTTGGCCTCCGCCGCGCCCACGTCCCTGGCCTGCTTCGCCAGACGAACGGCCTCTTCGCCTCCCTCCGCCGCCGTGGGTGGCGCCAGCACCCACGCAGGACGCCTGTCCACACCCGACGTCGAAGCCAGGGCGGGCGCGGCTCTGGCAGAGGATCAAGGTGCAATCGTAAGTGAGACTGCAGAGCCTCAAAGCTGCGGCCATAGTACACGCACAGCGGGCATTGATACGACGATGGCAAACAAACTGGCTGAGGTTACGAACGGTCATATCACTACAATATCCACGCGCGAGCGAATCTCGAAGATGCCGACGACATATGACCCTGGAAGCGAACATAGAAAAGCAACCACAACATTGATTAGAGACGCTCAATACACATCATAAAGACTGATATCCATGCCGGGCGATAGTATGTGTATGTACAGCGCGCCTATCAGGTATACTAGTACCACAAACCACGTCACCACCATCGCACATCATGCATTGAAGCTCTTGCTCGGTCTCAGTCGCACTTGAAGCTAACATAAGTTCAGGTCCAGGAATATGTCCAGGATGGGGGTATCCATACTGTTGGATATGTACTCCGAAGTTCGTGCGCATCAATACGTAAGAACCTTTCCCCCCACCTCCTCGACTCTAAACAACTCTGTGCACCTTCCCCCAGGTGTAGCTAGTAGATCAGAGCCCTCACCGAGCACTCCCAAGGCCTCTACATCTTCCCAGTACATACGCACCCAGGGATGAGCCTCAGCACTCAGGAGCCCACTAGGATTGATCGAGGATTCACAGTCAACTGCAGCGAATAGTGCAGCGATAACTTGTCTGTGAGACTGCGGGCGCCGCACACGTTCCTGAAGGAAACGTAGACGCCTGATCCGAGCTTCCAGCTCGGGAGAGACAAGCCTCCAGTAGGCCATCACTTCAGCATTCGAAAAAGAACGCGGGTGTCGGTCGGCATGCGGATCAAAGGCTTCGCCCCGCATAGCTCGCCAAGCCAAAAAAAAACATCATGGTTCGTCAACCGTCGATACTGTGCACTCGTCGGAACATATGCCTTAATACCAGAAAGCCCAGCATTGTAAACTTTGCTCAAGAAAAAACAACGTCGTAATCGATGCGGAATCCCAGGGAGATGCCAACAAAGCCCAAATGAATTAAACCCAGACTGCGTTGCTTTACATCTCGTTTTAAACTCGACGGCATATCTATGAGGCTGAGCACTAACTTGAAAGCCCAGAACCTTGATCACCTGAGAAGCACGACCAGGGAAAGCAAGGGCACCTTCTCGCAAAAGCCGAAGTGCCTCCGAAGATCCCCGCCCCACCATACATACCAGGGTGCCCTTCTTGCTAATGTTCTGCTTATACCCATCCAGAGCGAGAGACTTATCTAGATCAGCATTGCTACGACGACTGAGTTCGATAAGTTCTTGTATGGTAGTAAACCTCCCTCCCACCAGTTTCTTAATAAGATCATCAACATACTTAGTCAAAGACAAGTCCTGGATCGTGCCGGATACGGGGCAGCAGACGTGCAAAAAACGAGAGTGGCGATCCCATTCATGCTGGGCAGCGCGCCAGCGCTCCATCGCTGGTTCGATAGTGTGGACAAAGGAACGAACGGCAAACCCATCCCCCATGAGCCCCCCGCTGCTTGGTCGGAGAACCACCTGCTCATCGGATCCCCGAAGTTGCACAACGGCCCAGCGATATCGTCGCCCCCCGAAGCCCAAGGGCCCTGGCCAGAACATGCACGGGATTGCCGCTCGCATAGAGTCCCACTTGCTAGAACTGAACGCGTTCGCTAAGTCGTGCGCGTTGGTCACGTGCGAGACTCCACCGCGCCAAAAGTGATACCCGCTAATATTCTGCGCGAGCTGAGCCTCCCCCCCCTGCGGTGGGGGGCGAAACCGTGGTCGCAGTCTCCGAATCGGCCCGGCCCCCGTTGATACATCAAAGTGGTCATCAACAGCTTCCCCATGGGATCCAGGAGGTGAATCCATTTCGTTTTTCCATCAGGACGTGGTAAAGGGGCCCCTGCGCTACAATGCCAACGAATAGGAGCCCATCCACAGCTTCGGATACGCGCGAGACCCCCAAAAAAGAAATTCTGAAACACAAGAAGCCGTAAGCCCTCAGGTTCAGCACCGAGACCCATAGTCTTAGTCTTGGCGCGCGCGAGGGGGCGCAGGACCAGCCACCACAACTCAAGAGGCGGAGCCCGCGAAGGCCCAGCTCGCCGTTTGCCCGCCTTAAGCACAGCGCGTCTGATACCTTGAAAGTCCTGACTAGCTGCCTTGCGCTCCTCATGCGTAGGGCTGGCATGCGGCAAGGCACGCGACAGTAGGAAATCCCTCCATCCCAGCCCAGTTTGGAATCTGAGTAGCTCCCATCCCTCCATCAGCTTCAGGTCGCGAGAAATCGGCCGCGAGCTCAGCAGCACTAGCTACAGCGCCCCGAACGGCATGATAGTCGCGCAGCTTCGGCCCGGAGCGACTCCAGTGACGACGCAAGCGAGAGGCCTCCGCCAAGCGCCGATCGCGCCAGAGTTCGTTGATCTCCTCCACCCTCTGCTGCTCCCGCTCCCTCGCCTCCCGCCTGAGCCTCTTCCCATTCTCCCTGGACAGTTCCGCCAGCTGTTGCACAATGCGAGCCTCCTCCTCCTCGTCCTCCGCTTCTGCTAGACCCATTCGAAGCTCGCGCCGGCGCCGTAAGGGCTCACGACGCTCTTCAGCGAGTGGATTACGAACACGGGCCTCGGCCCCGAAGAAACGCTGCCCCCCCTAACTCAGCATATCATTCAAATTATCGAAAACCTGATCAGCTGTAGGGAAAGCAAGGAGTCGCTCGCACAGATCATTGTCTTGAATAATGCGCGACTCAACGGCCTCCAGGAAGCCTCTGCGCCCCTTGCCTCTGCGCAGCGCGAGCATGAGTTTGTCGAGGTTCCAGCTCGGTCTGGAAGGAGCAACACTCACCGCCTGTGGATGAAAGACATAGTCAAAAGCCATGTGGATAAACAAATGCTCCGAAACTGCCTTGCGACGAACATACTGCAACTCCCGACTCAGACGATGAAGTGGTCCTGCACTGCGACAGTGCTGAACCAGAGCCGTGGGGGCAACAATAGTATCAACCCAGCTCGTTTCGCCACGAGGTCCACAGTGCGTCGGACTGAACCCACGATAGCCATTGGCCACCCGCAGCCTATGAAGAGAAATAATCTGCGCCAGCTCCGAACCTGCATGCACGCCCTTGGTGGCCACCTCGGGGTCAACAACATGAGAGCTCATCATATACCCAAGTACCGTTCACCTGCAGCAGCCCCATCCCGTCGTTGACGCCAGCACACGCCAGCGGCGTAGTCCGCTGAGGTAACGAAGCCAGGCGGGGCGCAATCCACGAAATAATCTCGTCCACCGTGCGCCGATAGCGAGTCCATTCATGCGAGTACTTGGGCTTTGGTGGGAAATACAGTGCCGCGATAGTCACGTCAAATCTGCCAGAACGAGCGCGGCATAGAAGCCCGCGCCCACCAATCAATGAAGGAGTACACTCCGCGCGGCCCAGATGCTCGACCTTGACGCGGGACCCCCGCATGATCGAGACGCCCGCATGCATGTTAGTCAACTCGCCCCCCGCCCAACCCGCCTCGATGACGACTCGATTGCCGACGAACCCCTTACGAAATGAGGTGCCTCGAGTAGCCTTGCTGCGGGTGCCGATGAGGGCGATGCCGTCGAAATTCGTCGTTCGAGAAGTAATGTCCGTCAACCTGCCCAGGGAAGAAGACTGCATAGGATTGGAAGAACCAGCCGTGATCGGATAGCAAACCATGGGTGAGCAAACAAGCCGCAGGAAGCTGGACAACCTCAGCGACATGTGTGTAACATAAACTAGTGATAGAGCGTGAGTGGTGGGGGTCGGCCAGGCCACAACCGATCCGGGCCGAGCTGGCTGAGGAGGGGGAGGAGGAAGAGGAAAGGGGGGGGGGAGGATGAGGAAGAGGAGGAACAGGAGGAGGGGGGCAGGATTTGGAGGAGCAGGAGGAGACTAAACATGAGGGCGTAAAACGTAGCGTGGAAATCCGAATGCTTGGCCTGAAGGCGGAGCGTACAGTTAGGTACTGAAAGCGCGAATAAGGCGGGCGCGGGAGCATCGCAGGCCCCTGTGCCCCGGGCCAACATGGCAGCAGACAGGCTGGGTGAATAACAGGCAAAGCAACAGGAAGGGGAACGGAACTACCGTTCAAGTCTGTTCAAACGAGTCCGTCGTTCCTTCAAAACGACGGCGCAACAGGAGGGCTCGACTAACCACCCCTTGACAAAACAAGTTGCCTCGCGGGGAACGCCCTGACCTGGTTGCGGCAGGTCTCAAGGCCACCGGACTTCGTTCCAGCCAAAACACATTGACCGCCCACGCGGCGCCAGCCGCAAAAACGCTTCACGGTGCCAGTGGCAGGGTTGGAAATTACTCCCGGTGGAACCCTCAGGACAAGCCGAAGCAGGCTAAACAATTCCCCATGCCAGTGGCGTGCGATATTATGTATTAAAAGAGCGTCTGCTTAAGATCCGCGAGCAGCCCAGACACAGGCCCCGCGAGCCCGCTCATAGTCCGCGAGCTGCCCGGGCGCCGTCTGCGCAAACCCGCTCACCTGAGTGCTAAACTCGTCGAACTCGCCCACTGATGTCCGCGGGTATCGGAGAGCGCATCCCACCCCCAGTGGGCCAATGCGGCTCTTTGGAGCACGTCTGCTTTCCGACGCCGCGTGGCCTCGTGGCGCAGTCGCAAGAGTCATCTCCGAATGTCTGCGTGAATGAGCTGTGCTGTGAGCTCGGGGCGGCCTTCTTCAGCTTGTCGACGCTGAACTTGACCGTGGCGTGGCCCGGGCTGCTCTGGCCGCCCATGTCGCTGAGGCTGAACCCTCGGCCCAGGCTGCCCTTGGTCACGAGGTCGGCCCGCGGGTCCCGAGTGTCGCGCCAGTGCAGGTCGTCAATCTGCTTGGTGCGCATCTGGTCGGCCAACTGCCGCAGGTGGGCGGCGGCCGGACCCGGCCCATGAGCAAGGCGCTGAAGACGGCTGTGCTGTCTATGTCGAGGTCTGCAGGGATCGCGTAATTTTCTTCCTCCCTGAGTCACCTGCCCTCCGCAGATGGTGAAGTTGTCGCCCTTCATCCCGCCGAAATCGCTTTCGACGTGGTTGATCAGCTGGTCGACGTGCTCCTTGCGCCTAGCGATCTTCAGCTCATCGACGCGCATGGACAACGTGGGCGCTAGCTCGGAGACGCCAGCAGCGCAGCTGCCGGACGTCGCGCGCCTGACCTCAAGCCCCAGGCCCCACCTGGTAGCTTTGGCGCTGCGCTCAGGTGAGCGCGTGAACTGGGCGAGCTTCACGGAGAAGGCCTGGGCGCATCCACGCAGCCCGTGCCCAGCTCGATGCAGCGCAGGCACTCGGTCCGCTCGTCGACGCTCTCGCGCCTGCCTGAGGATGGCCGCGCCGCCCGGTGGCAGGGTAAAGCTCGCCTCTCGAGGTGCTTCGCCTTGCTCCTGCAGCTCTGCGTGGGTCGCGCCTTGTGGGTGCGCCCCCATCGACGTCGACAGCGACGCGCGCCTGGTCGGGGCGACGCGCCGCCGCTGAAGATGGCGGGCGCTGAGACGCCCGCTTCGCTGCCCCAGCGAACTTTGCAAGGGCTTCAGCGCCCGTGCCGTGGAAGCCCATCGGCGCCGCGCGGGGCTGGGTGATCCCGGCAGTCCTGCCGTCTCGCCCCTTCCGGTGCTTCCACTTGAAGACGCGTCTGGAGCCCATTGCGTTTCGGGCGCTTTTGAGCGGCCGCCTCTCGAAACACTTGTAGTTGACCAGATGGCGAGCTCCTCGCGGATGGTCGCTGCCACCTCCTTTAGCAGCTCCGGCACCTCCTCGTTGGACAGAAAATGAGCGTCGCGCCGGATTGCCGCGATCTTGACGGCAGCATGAATCTCGAGCGCGGCTGTCTGAGCAGCCGCCGGCGACGCAGTCGCCAGCGACAGCGGACTTGACGCCGGCGACGCAGTCGCCGGACGCAGCCTCGTTGAAGCTCGGGAATGCTTCGCGCATCTTTGGATCAAGATGCAGCTCCACGTGTCCACCTACATCGTTTACCTACGTCGTCTGAGGAGGCGCCGCGCAAGTAGTGGTGGCACTGTGCGTGGATGCCCCGGCGCTGGCGCTGCGTTTCGAGGTGCTGGGGCCGCTCGCGCGGCTCGCGGACAAGGTTGGCCGCGGCGTGCTGGTCGGCGCCAGAGATCCCACGCTGCCATGGCCGTCGGCGCCCTCCAGCTCCCCCAGCTCCTGCGCCAGATCTCTTGCTCCCTCCACTTCGCGCCAGGCTGCCAATGCCGCCTGTTGGATATAGCCAGGGAAATCGCTGCCGGTCTCCCCTGGCATAGCCGACAGGGCTGACGGTGATCCACCTTCGACTACCATGGTCGTGGCGGTGTCCTCGGGAACGTCGACGACGCAGTCATCGCACGTTTCGTCCAGGCCATGTCCGGCGTCCGTGACCGGCAACAGCTCGTCGACCAAGAAACTGCGTGACGCGAACTCCCTGGCTCCCTTCCACTGCTCGCCGATGAGCTGGCGGGTGTGGAACGTGACGCCGTTGGGGTGGATATGCTGGAAGTGGGTGGGTTTCCGACAGAACCGCCAGATGGCCAGGCTGCGGGTGCTCCCAGGCCAGTTGTCCACAGATTCTGTCCGCGCATGAATCGTACAGCGCGAGCGTCCGACAGTTGAACGCATCTGCGCAGGGCTTCGAGGACGTCTGGGCGTTGTCGTGCCTGCTCGGTGAGATGCGCACCCTTGGTGTCCTCCCGATAGCCGAAGGTCCTGGCCCCGGGGCCTGGTGTCACGTGCTCCAAGTATTCCTATACGCGGTCCCAGGCAACGCCTGCTCGCGCCATGCCAGTGCACATCCTGTCAAAGACGGCACCGATGAAGGCCCAGACGTCTTGCAGTCTGCGGGCCATCTCGGATCGGCGCTACTTGGCCGCCACCTTGCCTCGATCCAGGTTTGCAGACGCGACTGTCCCAGGGCGCGCCGAGCCTGACACATCATTGGTGCTTGGCGGCCTATGGGTCTCTACCTGGTCGCCCACGTTGAAACGGGCCTCTCTGAACTCGGTGGCGCGGGTCCTGAGAGCGCGGCTGACGCGTGCAATCAATGCGGCTTTGATCAAGCGCTGCACAGCTATCTCTCTCTCTTTGATGCGCCGCTGCAGCCAGCCGGGCTGCACGTCTCCGCCATCAGGAGGCTCGGCGCCAACGAGTCGCCATATGCCTCGCCCTGTTGGCCTGCTTCGAGTGGCGGCAGCGTGGCCGGCTGCCGTCCGAAGACAGTACTGCATGGCGTGGCGCCGCCCACGTGGGTGAGGCCGTTGCCAGCGCAGATGGCATGTGCAAGCGTGGAGTCGAAGTTCGCCGAGATGATCCCTTCGCGCTCCGGCTGCTCCTCCGCGGCGCGAAGTGCCTGTCGCAGTGTCGCAGCGTGGCCCCGCGCCACTCGGCGAAACGAGCGTGCGGGCGAGGGGCGCGCATGTAAACCTGCACTCCTCTCCTCTTCATCTCCTCCACAAGCTGCGTTGAGGCCACGCCGCCCTAGCATCGAGCCGGAGAGCTGGGTCCATGAGCGGTTGATGGCGGCAAACAGCGTCGAGTCGTGTTTGGGCGCGACCTCCTGACCATTGGGCCACGGCGAGGCACGACCGATCAGGTGGATGATCCTGCGATCTTTGTAGAACAGGGTGTCGCACCCGAACAGCATGTAGAATCGCGTCGACAGCCGCGTGGTCTGGCATGCTAGCGGCAGCCGCATGCGACGCTCCCTGCAGTTGTTCACCGCCGCGGGGATGAAATTGAAGTTGTCCTGTGGTATTTTGGCTGCCAGTAGTGCTCGCGCCATCTCCCCCATGGCGGCTCGCCGCGACAGCGGGCGGAGCTTGCGAAGCTCCAGCGCGCGCGTTTCACACGAGTCACCGCGACATGCTCGTAAAGAAATAGTGGCGTCGGAGCGGGTCCAGTCTGACCGCGTTGGGCTGCCTGCAGCTGCGTCGGCAACTCGCGGCGCTGCTCGACGAGGCCCTGGGCTCGATGCTGGACTAGCTCGTTCCCTGGGTCGAGCGACGCCATCGTTCGAACCGGCGCCCTGAGCGCCAGCGCTGGAAGACGAAATGGCTTCTGATCCTCCTGCGGGCGCGGCGGTAGGGCAGCCTCAGCTGCTGCTCCAGGGTCTGCGAAGCAGGGTGGCTGAGCTCGCGCCGGCCCTCGCGGGCGTAGGCTGGCGCGCGGTCGCGGCCCGGCGCGGGGGCCCGCGAACCTGCGCTTGCTAAACTCGGGACTGTGCGCGGGGCGATCGCGTTCCTTGTCCTCTTGGAAGCCCGGGCGCTCCCAGTGGATCGGCGCGCTGTGAAGGAAGCGGCGCGCTGCTGGATCCCTGGAGCGCATGAGCGAGCCCGCCCGCGCGTTGCGATCGCGCGCCTTGCATGCGCGGCGCGCGCGCTCGGCTGCAACTTCGCGTCTCTCCCGCAGTGGCACTGGTAGCCGCCGCTGGGAAGGCTGCTGCTCGAACGCCGCGAGTTGTGAACGCCGCAGACGGCGACGTCAGTCCACTATTCCGTGGGCGAGTAGCGCGGTCATCTTCCATGGCCGAATCTTGGCGCCGAGGCCGTCGCGGCCCTCGACGTGGACGTGCGCGTGCTTGACTGGTGGCGACCCCTAGGCCCAAGCTGACGCTGGTCTAAGACGACCTCGTCCACGCGCGGCGCTGCCAGCACCTCTGGCCAGGGCGGCCCCGCGCACAGCCGCGATGGTTCGGGCTGCTCGTTGATGAAGTAGCCGCCCATCACGATCTGCAACTGCGCCAGCTAGCCGCATAATCGGCCATGGGGGCCCACGCCCTCCTAGAAATGCTGGCAGGTGCTGCGGTTCCGTCTGCAGTTAGACATAGCTCATCGACCGAGGGGCAGGCAGGCGGAAGCCATGATGGCTACTCGGGGCCGATTTTGTGGGATGTATCGCTCCGCGGCATTCTGCTGGTTCTCGTCGTTGAGGTCGCAGCCAGTCACCAAGGCGAAGTTGGTGCCCACCTGGAGGCGGTGGCCGACAGCGAGTCTGCTGGTCTGCGCCCCCCCCCCACCACCACCACCACCACATGTCTCCATGCTGTCAGTGCCGCGGTCGCAGGTAATGTAGGTGGGGAAGGATGTTGCCGAAATTGGCTGGCTAGGTCGTTCGAGCACTCGCCAGATTCATGGCGATCTGACGCGTTCGTGAATTTGAAAAGGGCACGGCTTGGTCGAGAATTCAAGGGGGCGCGGCTTGGTCGCGGATGCCGGGGCCGACGAGCCGTGGAACCACCAGGTGGGCGAGACTAGGGTGGCGCCGTCCTGGAGGTCGGCATCGTCGTGCCCGCGCGTTTGACCCGATTCGCCAATTGCTTGAGAGCCCAGCAGATACGGGGCCAGACCTGTGCGGACGGTGCTGCAGTCATCGTAGTGGCCCTCTGCGACCTGCTGACGTGCGTTGGGCACGTGGCCCTCTTTTTATCCTCGCTTTCTAGCGTATGCGCTCGGCTGTCAGGCTGGTGCCGACGACGCAGTCGCCCGGCGCCCCCTGCGGTTGTTCGGTATCTTCGCCTGTGCCTGTAGCTGAGTGGTGCATGAGGTCGTGCGCGAGGTCCTGGGCGTCGTGCTTGCGGTGCTTGCGGCTGCCAGTTGGACGGGATCCTGCCGTCGCGCCTCGTTGGAAGCGCACCTTTTTAAGTGCGCCCCCCAGCTGCGCGATAGGATTTGCTGACCAATAGGTAAGTCGAAAGTCGCAGGGGCTCGCGTCATGAAGGCAGCGCTGCTGCGCTTGGTCTCTGGGCCCGGAGGCTTGCGGCAAGCCCGACGCGGGCTGGGGTGGAGCACCCGGGCGTCGATCATCCGCCGCGCCATGGGTCGTCGCCGCCGCTGGCCATGCCGGCCAAAGATCACCGGCCTGGCGCTGGCATCTTTGGCCAGGGCGCACTAAATAGGGAGGGGGCCGAGGACGCGGTGAGGCTCTCCCCTATTCGCGTCGCGCGTTGCCCGCAGCCCGCCGCGGTCGGCGCCGGCGAACGCGCTGTCGGACAACGTCTGGATTGCGACCTCGAAGTCGGCGGTGCGGACGACGTTGAATCCGCGATCTTGCAATGCTAGCGTTGCGCCCCTGTCTCGTTCTAGGTGTGCCCCTGGCGGGCCCGGCGGTTGGCGCTGCCCCGGATGGGCCAGCGGCAAGGTCGACGGTGCCGATGGTGGCGCTGGGGAGACGGCGCCGGGGAAGAGAGCGCGCCGGCGCCGCCGGGTGCAGTCGCGGACGAGGCGCTCTGCTGAGTCTCACCAGCGGCATTTGAGACGCGCCCCGCCAGCGCTCGCGGGGTTGCCCGGGCGGCCCGATGCCGCGCTCGCGGTCCTGAACATCCAGGCCCCCCCACCTCTGCCACCCCGAAGCTTGCGAAAGTCTTCCCGAGGTGGCTCTCGGACAGGGCGGCTAAGAAAGTGCGGCGGCTTTTGCCTTTTGCCATGCCCCTCCTGTCGGTGGCCCATTCGAACTGAGGGCTCGCGGGGGTCGAAGCTGCGCCAGCGTGCTTCGGCGCGCTCGTGCGCCCAGTAGAGATGCGCGCCGCGCTATTCTACGGGAATATCGCGAAATTCCGGGGTCGTCGGCGGCTATCTCCTCGCCGAATGAGCTGGCGGCGTCGGCGGCGGCGCCTGAATCGACCTCTGCCCCCGGGCATGCCCCCTGCGCTGGCGGCGCCGCGCCGGAGGCGCAGCCTCCAGACGCGGCCTCGGCTGGCGGATGGGGGCGGGGCGCCGATCCCCGCGCGTCCGGGCCCATGCCGCCCCATCTCTGCTCTTGCGCGGGCGTGCCCGTGAGGGGCGCGCGCCGATGAGCAGAGTGGTCCATCGCAGCGAGGTTGCCTGGCGACCCCTCCCTCACGCGCCCACAGCGTCTCAGCTGGCCCGTCATGTGAGCGAGTTGCCGAGCATTCGCGGGGCAGGCCATGTTGCGGCGTTGCGCGAGAGTTGCGAGCTGAGCGTTCGACGCGCCAGCGGCGCGCAGCAAGAAGAAGTAGAGGCTCACCCCCTCGTGGCCGATCACGAATTTACCAGCTTACTGCGCCCGGTTGCGGAGGATGTCGAGCCGCGCTAGGTCGTTGATGCGATGCTGTGGCAGTCGGTCGAAGTTCAGAGCCGACACTGCCGGGGCGCGCCACTCCGCGCCCAGCTGGCACCGTCGCACGGCCGAGCTGCGCATGCGGAAGGTCATCGGTGGTACGGGGTCGCCGTTGCTGAACCCTCCCCTGATCGGGGCAACTGGCGGCCATCTGCCCGCGCGCTCGCGTGCTCGCCCGACGAGACGCGGGCCGCCCGGCGAAACTCGTTGAGGTCTGAGTTCGCCAGTGGCCAGACCATCACCTCTCGCTTTCATTTTTGGAATGGCGCGCGAGCTCGATGCTCGGGCCCCCAGGCGCGGAAGTGGCGCGCGTTGCCGCTGCCACCGCCTGCGCTCATGCAGGCGACGAAACCTGCGACGGCACACATGCGGACTCCGACGGCCTTCCATCCGGAGTGTAGCTCTCTCCGCATGTCGTGGAGGTCCTGGGGGTCGGAGATCCTCGAGCGGCGTTCCATGAGTCGCCGAGGATACATGACCTGGATGTTCCTCCTCGTCAGCGTCTTGGGCGTGGGCTGTCGGGTCACTGTACTGCCCGCGGGGATGCCCTTTGTGCATCGTGCGGTCACTACATTGAGATCCGTCAGTTGCGCGATGGTCTAGAGGAGTGCGCATCTGGACCCCGCCCTGCCCGGCTGGCGGGTCTGAGCAATTCGACGGGTCGGGTCCCGAGGCGTGGTGCCTCGGAGTGATGGCGCCCCATTCGCCATGCCCTCCAATGCATGATCTCGAAGGATTGATGACGCAGTTCCCGCGCTCCCCACTGCGCCCCCGCTAGGCACCAGCTACCCAATCGTCTGATTTCTGTTTCCTGTTTGCTACTTCCCGGGCTCTCGAAACGCAGTCCCAGGAAGCTCGGGGCCAGTTTTCTGTCACCATATGTGAACGTTGCGTCGACCAACTGTCCAACGCCCAGGGCTCCCCCCACGGGCGCGGGCACTGACACTTCGGGGTCCGCGAACTGCCCGGGCGCACCCTGGGCATGCCCGGGATGTGTCGCATAGCGGTCGTTGTAAATATTGGCGGTGTTGTCCTTGATGAGGCACTGGTTGGACACGTTCCCTGTCGCGGGTCCTGGAGGATGGGCTGGCACAGCCCCGACGGACCCTAGAGCAACGTCTCCTGCCAGGACGACGAAGAAAAATTGCACGAACGCAGATATGTTCAGGGCGATTGATCGAATTCGAAGGCGGCGAAGGGTGGAAGCCAGGGCGGTCGACGCGAGGCGACACATGGCGGCCGTGGTGGGAGCATGGGTGAACTTGCTCCGCTACCTATTCGAAATGAGGATATGAGAAGTGATGTGGACACGCGAATGTTCTGAAAATGGAATGTACACTTAAGAACAGAAAACGCGAATAATGCGGGCACGGGGGCGCTGCAGTCTCCCGAGCCCTCGGTCCAAATAGGCAGCGGACAGGCTGAGCGAGAAACAGGCAAGGCAGTAGGAAAGGGGACAAACCGACCGTTCGACGAATAAACGGAGGAGGAGGACGAGGACGAGGACGAGGAGGAGGAGGAGGAGGAGGAGGAGGAGGAGGAGGAGGAGAGGGAGGAGGAAGAGGAAGAGGAGGAGGAGGAGGTGGAGGAGGAGGACAAGGATGTATCTACTGTAGCTGGCATCCCCCAGCGGCCTCATCGTCGTCGCCTTTTCTCATGACCTCGGCGCGGGGCGGGGAGGCGCGGCGCCGTGCTGCGCCGCGAACCGGGAGGAGGGGACCCGGCAGGCATGGAAGGCGAGCACGAACGGCGGCCCCCCCCAGACAGGTCATGTGAGAAACACGGGACCATTCGAGCGGAATCTCGATCAAAAGGCTAGCCAGCTCCCGAGCTTCGCTCCTCAGGCGTGAAGTTCTCGCTATCGAGCCCCAGCCGACAGGCTCCGACAAGCATGCGCGAGCAAACATCAAAGGTTGGTGAGGCAGCACAGACCACCCAACCACTCTTCCTGGTGACTCTGGGCGCACTGGCCCGACGGCCCCCTCTCGTGCATTGCCGCGAGTTCTGCAGCTGTTCGGCACTTGCTCCACAGACAAGGCCGACCTGACCAACCCGGACTTGCTGGAGACTGCGGGCCGCCTTCACCGTATGGTCACCAACGGCGACCATCAACGACCTGGGTGCTGCCTTCGCAAAGAAGATATGCTGGTGCTGGAGCTCACCGCGACGGGGCCTTCGCGAAAGCTCTGACGAGGCTTGCCGGCCTCCGAAGCCCCGGTGCGTTGAGCGCAGAGATCCCCACAGCAAGAAACAGGGGAATGCGCCGCCTGCCGCGCGCCCGCGCGCGGGATAGCCGACTAGGGGCGGCCGCTTCTGGCTGGAATGGCCGTAGACGACGACGGACGTGGGGAGAGAACGGACCGTTACGGCAAGTTCGTATCGTGACGACTTGGGCGGCGTTGCTTTATGACACCACGTGGGTTAAACCTGGAACGATCAGGGACTTCCCAGTCGCCAACTCACTGCATAGTGGGCCTATGGCAAGACCTAAAACAGAACGCACCCTTCAAGAGCATGAGACTCTCCGCCGGCCAAACCGAGGAACCAACACGACAATCCTGATGGTACCCTCCCCGAGCAGACCTCGAACTGATGCCTCGGTCCGCCCATAGTCCCGGCCACAGTACGCGGTCAAGCCTGGCCGCCCGCGGAGGGGGCCGCCGCCGCGGGCGGCCCGACGCGGATCTGCCGCGCGCGCGCCTGCCACCCGCCCGCCCGCCCGCCCCCGCGTCCCAGCCGGGCCGCCCGAGGTTGCCATCGCTCGGACGTCCCTTCCCCGTGCAATTCAATTTTAGGTTTCGCGCGCATTTTCCTGCAATCCTTATCCTCCTCCTCCTCCTCCTCCTCCTCCTCCTCCTCCTCCTCCATCTTCTTCTCCATCTCCTCCATCTCCTCCAGCTCCTCCACCTCCTCCTCCTCCTCCCCTCCTCCACCTCCTCCTCCTCCTCCTCCTCTTCCTCTCCTCCTCCTCCTCCCCCTCCTCCTCCTCCTCCTCCCCCTCCTCCTCCTCCTCCGAGGAAAAGCGCACACGTCCGAGCGATGCCGAGGCCTGCCTGCAGAGGGTGGGCGCCGACGCTGGGGAGGAAGCGAGGCTGGGGGGGAGGATCGTCGGCGCGCCCAGGCCCCGGGCGCGCCGACGACGCAAAGCCCGGAAGGCCATCCATGAAGGGGCCCCAGGACACACAAATATAAATTTTCCGCATAGTTTCCCATACTTTCTGGGTTTCTGTCTTCCCCCTCCACTTCCTATATTTTCCTATATTTTCCTGGGGGTCGACGATTCATTGTGTCTGTGTGTTTTTTCCCCCTCCTGAATCCAGAAGACCCAGTACACCACTGCCTGAGCATTTTCTTAGGCTGGAGGGCTCAGGGTGAAGTCCATATGGGCTCATGCACCTCGTCAATCGATGCGTCTGTGATCCACCTTTTGCAGGCTCAAGTCTCGAACATCCATCGAAACGGCATTTCAGATTTCACCCTCTGCCCTCCACTCAAAGAGAATTCTCGGACTACTGAGAGTTGAGAACCTTCTCAGCTAAGACAATGGACTTCAGTCGAAGGGTTTTATTACACAGCGGTCCAGGTCGAGATGCACGCAGGCGCTACGAAAAAAGAAGCCCCAAGAAAAAGCCGAGGGTCCAATCCAGATTCTCGTCCAAAAACTAGATCCAAACTCCACGAAAGTTGGGGATTTGTTTCCTGAAGCCTGTTGATGGGTGCATTGTATGTTCGCTCGGCCAATCTCCCGGAAGACAATTCCCATAATATGTTCTGCGTTATGTTCAGCATGGCGCGAGGAATCGTCTTCATACTATGTCTTGACAATGTTTGAATACTTTCCCTGCAGAAGGGCATGCCCGATCTAAGCTCGGGGGGGCAGGCAGAGGGCGCGGGCCTTCTCAGAAGAGCCCCCTCCAAAACAGCGAGGGGACTCGTCTCAGATGGCCGGAGAGCTCCCGAGAGGCCCCGCCGCCTTCTGAGAATGCCTCCCCAAAATGCGGCCGGTGCCGCCTCGCTCGGCGGCGGAGATCCGCGATTTCCTACGGAAACGGGACCCGTCGCTAATCCACGCCCCCTTGATCCATGTTTACGATCGCCTGACCCTCGGAGGTTCCCGGAGGGCTCCCGCGGAGGTTCCCAGGGAGCCCCCGGCGGTCTCCAAAGGTCCCGCACCCTGAGGGCGCTGGCCTCGCGCGCGACATTCTGGCGCGACAGAGCTCAAGCTACTCACGCACGCAGGAAAAAAGCTGCCGGCTCTGTGGAAAAAACAACGCGCCAGGCCCCAGAGGGGCCGGCCACGTGTCGGCTTTGCTAGGGCACGACTTACTTTGGAATTTACGCAGGGGCGGGTGATTCTAGGCCGCGGCCTCCTCAGCGCCCTCTCACTTACCCCCTCGGCGCGCCGTCGGGAGGGGGGAGGGTGCCCTGTGTGCCCACATGTGCCGTCTGCTGCTGTGCGTGGCATGGCCCGCGGACGCAGCCGTGCAGCCGAGGAGCGATGAGGGATGGGCAGGAGGAGCAGCAGGCAGCGGGCGCAGAGGCGGAAGAGGATCAGCACCATGGGGAGGGGCGGCCGTAATCCGGAAGCGGCGTGTCGGGTAGCCTCGCCATGCGGGAGACGCAGCAGAGGTACGGTCCAATCGCGTCTGACAATCAGAAGCGGCACCAGGCGCGGCTGCTGCAGTTCGCAGCAGGCTTCTTCTGCATCTACGTGGCCATGTGGAGCTCGTCAATGTGTCCAGTTAGTGGCTACGTGGAGCTTGGTGTAGAGAGCGGGGCGACAAGGCCACTCGCCCACTGGCCTCGGGGACGGAATACTCCTGCGAGCTGCACACTGCCATGGGAGCCCGAGCGCACGGCGAACGAGAGGGGAATTCCATCGACAGGGCGAGGACGTGGAGGAGACGGTTGCACTGAAAAAGGGCGTCCGACGGGCTTGGGCCTGGCGGGGATGACGAGGGGAGGCGGTGGAGGACGGGAACGACGACCTCCAGGGCCATGCGCGGAGGTCTCAGGAAGTCTCTCTGGTCCCGCGCAGGCTTCTGCAAGCCTCCAGTAGGACTTCCAGTGACCTCGGGAGGCTTCTGGAAACTTCTGGAGACGTATGGTCCGCGGGTGTCTCCGGCAATCTCCTTAGGCTTCTGGAGTTCTCCAGCAGCTTAAAACAGGGTTGCCAGCGTCCGAGAGCATCGATTTCGCGAGCACGACGACGACGCGACGACGCGACGACAGCGACGACGATGCTGGGGCTGCCACGTCCTTGCCCTTTGCGATCTTCTTCGGGGTGCTGGGCCGCAGCAGGAGCCACAGCTTCCTCTTTGGAGTCCCGAAACGGTGCGGTGACAGACCGTGCGGTGACCTCGAAATCCCTCAAGACCTCACCGCACGGTCAGTCAACGCAAGGTTTTGGGACCTCGGATGCCCCAGTCGCCCGAGACGTCCTCGGAGAACGACCCGAGTCCCAAAACCGTGCGGTGACCCCGAATCCCCACCTACTCACCGCACGGTGTGGTCACCACCCCGTTCGGGGACCCCCGATCCTCACGGGCCGCAAGGGGCAGCCGGGGCCCGCGCTGGAAACGATGCGCCCTCGGCCTACTCGGCCGGCTCCCCTCTCCTCCTCCTCCTCCGCCGCCGAGGGAAGGCGAGGGTGAGCTTTGGGACGTGGTTGGCTCTTGCTGGGCCTCTGGGAGCTCCTGCTGTTGCCGCTCCTCTTCCTCCTCCTCCTCCTCCTCCTCCTCCTCCTCCTCCTTATCATACTCCGTATCACCCCTCAACGATATGGGGGACTGGCATGGAAGGGTGCAGCAACCTGGAATCGGCGACACATCGCCGACAGATCGGCGATGGGGCCCCGACAGTGAATGCGCACGTTCCTGGGCAGGTTGGGTTATCGGGCCCGCATCGGCGATCAATTGGCGATTGGGGGTCGATGCATCCACCCCTACAGCTGGACCTAGGACAGAAACAAATCGTTCAAGAACATGAGACCCTCCGCCGGCCAAACTGAAAAACATTCGAGGGTACCCTCCCCCAGGATGCACAATGATATCCAACAAACACGAAAATCATTAGGGTACAGTCCCCGAGCCGACCTCGAACTTACATGCCTCAGCCCAGCCGAATGCCCATCCCTCCTCTGCCTACCCCATCCCCCACCGCTGTCCCCGATCTCCGCAGGAGGGAGGAGGGAGCGGGGGCGACCACGTCTCGCCTGCACGGTGTCCGCTCGAAGCCGGTTCTTCTGGGACGCCCGTGCCCTTCTCCTTACACACAAAGAGATCGACACACAAAGAGATCGACACACACACACACACAAAGAGATCGACACACACACACAAATCCCAGGATCCCCTATATTTTCTCATATTTTCTGGGCTGTCGTCTTCCCTCCCCGCACTGTCCAATATTTTCCTGGGTCGCCGATGAATTGTGTCTGCGTGTTTTCTCCCCTGCCCTCCTCCGCCCTTCTTGGGCGAGACATGGGGGGGGTGGGGATGGAGGGAGGACCGCGCACCCGGTCGTGCCCCTTTTGGGGCGCAAAGGGGGTGGCCCTTTGGTAGGGGGCCACATGCGAACCCTACCCCTACCCCCCACGAATTCTGAGGGGGAGGGTGGGGTTCACTTGGGGGTGCGCAGAGCGGGGTGGCAACTCATGGGAGCCCCCCTTTGCCGTCTTGCTGGCTCTGGCGAATCGACGCTGATCGACGCCACATCGAGGCTACATCGACTCTAAGTCGACGCTGCTTGGTCGCTTTCTCATCGACTGCCAGACGCCAAGCTGGCGCACGCGAGTGCAGCCTACGAAACGCACTTCCGAGAGCACACGAGGCTCCCACGATCTGCTGCCGAAGATGGGGTCTGCGCGAGGGGGGGGGGCCTTCCGAGCAGTCGGGAAGCTCCTTCGAAGGCACGGGGCGACCGTAGAAGGACTCGGAGGCCTCCTGGAAGGGCTAGTCGAAGGCAGGGGGCGTCCAAGCATTGGTGGCGAGCACAAGGGGTGGGGTGGGGCCGTCTACCGCCTTCTTGAAACGCCCTACCTTTCGCGCCACCCCCGTGAGCGTGCCGCCAACCGCGACATCGTCGGACAGCTCGAAGCTGCAGCTTTGTGCTCCTTGCTGGCATCTGTGCGCAGGCCTCGGGCCTCGCAGCAAGCAAACAGCGACTGGGGATGACCAGCGGACCCTGGGGAAAGGTTCCGAAGGTCATGCTATTCAGAAGCGCCAGCTGCCCAGGACATGCAATCTATGTACTCTTCCCGTGGTCTTACTTGATGTGCCCAGGTTTTGTGTCCGTCCCAGGACAGCGCTCGATTGTCACAGGGGCCAGAGAGGGTCCCTGGAGGCAGACATGAAAAGAGAACGTTGGGGTCAAACATGTTCGGCCCGCCCGAAATCCAGCCCTCCACCCTCCACTGTCCCCTATCCCCCTGCGCGGCCAGAAGGCCGCTGCAGGCTCTTCGGGAGGCCCCCCCGGGCCGATAGGAGGCCTAACGCATGACGAAAACCCGATCCTCGACCCTCGACCGCCGAAATGTTGGATGCCCTCGGAGTCCTCCCCCGGATCAGCGTGTTCCAGGCGCTCGTGCACAGCGGATCCGTGTGCATGATCGTGCCGCTCCGGCGCGGCCCGACGCCGATCCACCGGTACGGCGGCCGGTCGTCCTCACCTCGCGGGGGGAAGGGCAAAGTGAAGCCAAGAACCATCGGACCCAAAGTTTCACCGACCTGCGAGACGAACAAGAACGTTGGGATCTACGTGGTCGACAAGAGCGACTTCCCACTGAGAGGGGGCCCTGTGGGAGAGGGGATGCAGCCTGGAGACGGCCCCAAAGGAGGTGACGATGGGGAAGGGACCCAGACCTCCGGCTGCTCCAATTTTTTTGATGCGTGGGCAGGAGGAGGAGGAGGAGGAGGAGGAGGAGGAGGAGGAGGAGGAGGAGGAGGAGGAGGAGGGGGAGGACCACTTCCCCAGGACCGTTTTTCGTCCTGAGTTGTTGTTTGACGCTCCCGAGGCCCGGCGAGGGCCCCCAGAGGCCGAAAACGGCCTAAATCCCGCCGCTCCAATTTTTGTTGGAGCGTCGGATCTCTGGGAAGCAAGGAGGACGCAGACCCTCTGGCGTGGCGAGAACACTGGGAAGGCCCGTTTCTTCGGCGTTCGGCCCCGGGGAAGGAGTCGAGATGCACGGGGTGAACAAGTTGACGTCAGGTTCGCATGTGGCCCCCTATGTTTCGTTTCCCTACGATTCGCCTCCTGAGGCAGTTCCCGTGGGCTGACGCCAGTGGCGTCTACGCGTCGTGTCGGCGGCAGTTGGAGGAGGAGACGGGGGGAGCGGAATGCAGTTGGATACCTTTATCCCGTCATGCTCCCACCCCCTGTCTGGTATGTGGCTGTGGTCGTCCGTGCCCCTCCCTCCCTCCGTCCTCCTCCATCCTCTGCCCTCCTGCCCGCATCGACATCCTGAAAGCGGAGCGGAGCGGCACCGGCCATCGCCATGTAGTCGTCGGGAAAGTACGACGGCACCTTAAACTCCTGGCATCTCAACCAACAACACATGAACCCGGCGCGACCTGAATTGTTGGCCTTCCTTCCCCCAAAGCAAAGAAGTTCTGAGCAATGCAAACCATTACAATGCCAAGCAGTGCAATGCAAAGCACTGCTTGGCATAGCTTTGCGTTACTTGGAATCGTTGCTTGGGGTTGGTTGGCAATTCTTGGCATTGCTCGACACTGGTTTTGCACTGCTTGGCGTTGCTCGACGCTTCCTAGCATTGCTTAGAAACGCTGCTTGGGTTGCTTGGCATTGGTTCGCATTGCTTGGCGTTGACTGGCATTGCTCTGCATTGCTTTGCAATGCTTGGTACTGCTTGGTATTGCTTGGGCAACCCCGAGGAAAGCCTCTGACCAAGAGCCCCGCACCCACTGGCTTCTTTCATGGACACGTCAAACCCCTTAGGCAAGACCCAACTGGGGGAAATGGGTCGTTTTTGGACGAATGCGCCTCCTCCAAAAGGGAGAGGGACGATGAGTAGGGCAGCTAGATCACCAGCGAACCAAATACAATATCCGAAGAAAACCTGCTGGAGCATGCTCTGGGAGGCCTCAGTACGTGCCACGGCTCGATGCCCTGTTATCCGACTCAAGTCGCGACCATACTTCTCCACAAAAACGAGCGTTGTATTAACACCTGGATCCCGAGGGAATGCCAGAGTCCCCTGGCAAGGAACCGACTCCTGCAAAGAAACAGCCTCAAACCACTGCGGCGCAACGGGCGTGTGAATTTGGCCGACAAGGGGTGATGAGAGAGACGGCGGCCGAATGAGACGATCCAGTGGGATGACTCAGCTCGCAGAACAGCAGGAAGTTCCACGAATCTGGTCTGGGCCGACTCCTATGATGATCCAGAGGCCTCGGCATCAATCCTAAGGGCTACCCTCAGAAGGCGCGAGGGCTTCTGATAAGTCCCACCGCCTTCTGAGAGGGCCTTCTCCTTCTCACCTCCCTCCCCTTGCTTGCCGCCGAAACGAGGAGAACGACGACGACGACGGCGACGACGACGACGACGACGAGTGTTAGAACGACGACGGCGATGGGGAGGACGCGCTCGCCCGCGGGGTCGGCTCCAGCAGACTACAATCGGCGACCACTCGTTGCATTCGGCGGTGGGCGATGAGGCCACAGTCAAGGACGGCAAGGATTACGAGGAGGGCGACGACGACGACGACGACGAGCCTAACTGGCAAACTTTCTGGGAGCAGTGCTGGCAGCGCGATGGCTCCAGTCACGACTGGCAGACGTATCCGTATCCGCGCCCCCGCGGTCTGGGTTCTGGGGCGCGATCCCGCGGACACGCGGTCGCACGGAGACCTTCCGCGCGGGGCACCCGCGAAACACACGCGCCGTGTCCGCGGGATCGCGGCCCAAAGGACCGGCCCGCGAGGCCGCGAGGCGCCCGAGGTGTCGCGATTGGATTCTTTCACATTGCCCTCGACTCCCGGACGCCGAGGTTGCGAAGCTCGATGAGGTTGACCGGGAATTGCGGCGGTCAGCGCAACGAGCTGGGCACAGCCATCATTTAGCCGTGGCTCCCGCTCGCACCGCTAGTGGTCAGGTCACTGGCCGTGTGCGCACGTGAATTCATGAATTCATTATAGTTTTTGTGTCATCTTGAGACTATCATTCGTTGCCGAATTAAAAAATGTTTGTCGTTCACGATCACTGGCCCGCGGGAGGAAATATTGCCATGCAATCGGCAGTACACATGCAGCAAATCGGCAACGGCCCACCCATCGCGAAGCCTCCCGTTTCTAGGCAGGGTCAGGGTGGGTTTTCCAAGCCCAGGTCGACGATGCATGGGCGTTTCCCACCTTGGCCCTCAGTGCAAACACTGTTTCTAGAATGAGCTTTCCGATGGAAACCGTCACGAATAAAACGGGAAACGAAAAAGGCGGCAGTGCCCACCTAGTTTTTGCCAACCCTGCGGGACATTCAGCAATTCACTGCGCTCGCTTCGCAGCTCCTCCTGTGCTAAGGTCCCCTCCTTTTGCTCCCAATGACCCATCCTCCCCCCCACGTGTGCGTCCTTGAGGAACTCCTCGCCCACGCCCTGGAACTTGTTGTCGAACAGGTACACGGGGCTGCAGGGTTGATTGAGGGAAGGAGGGGGGTGGGGGGAAGGCGCAGAATGGGTGGGCTGGCAACCCAAGACCTATGACATTGTGAACAATCTCAATTCAGGTATTTCTCCTGGATTTCGGAATTCAGGTTGTTCTTGGGCCCTGGGACCATGGTACAATACGGCTCGGGATGCAGGGATGGTATCGAGAGCTCTGGGAACCACACTCTGAAAAACAGCACAATCGAAACTCAGGAGTTGCGGCGCAGATCCACGCATCCACCATGCTGCTATGAGCCCCCAAAAATATGTAAACATCGCACTGGTCGCCCCCGGTCCCCACAGCTCTTCGTCCCGGGTCAGTGTTTGACGGCTCCAGGGCCCGAGAGGATGCAACGGGCACAGTCGAGGCCAGTCCACAAGACACCTTCCACAAGAAACCCAACCCTGGAACCCCAGGAAGTCCATTGTTTTTGGTGTGGGAACGCTACACGTCGTTCATTTCTAATCGTGCTCATTTCTAATTGTGTTCGTTTCTGAGTGTTCCTGGCCCCCTAGTGGCTAGGAAGAGGCCCAGGATAGAACAATTAGAAACGAGAGGATCCTGGCGCTCCAAAGAATCAAAGAACCTTCGAAGGATTAGAAATCAACAGTGTGTACGTACTCCACAGCAGAAGCATCGACACCCAAGAAACCCCACCCCGGAGGCAAGCGGGGTGTTTCTTGGCATGGGCTCTCCCACTGCAGGAGGGGGAAAGGAGGAGGGGGGAGGGCTCGTGGCCCCTGGGGGCCCGCCCGGGAGCCAGGAACGGGACTGCCCCGCGGCGCGCGAGGGGCTCGAGCGAGCAGAGCGGGGCTCGGGGCTCTGCCGGGGCATGCTCGTGAGGTGCGGGGGGCTCCGGGTGAGACCCACACGGTGGGGGCATTGGACAAGGAGCCCTTAGTTTGGACACCCGAAACGGGTACCGAAAGAATGGGCAACATGCCCAACAACAAATGTTGTCCCGAACCAACAGCGGCCGCTGTTGGGCAGGCGGCCTTCTGTCTCAAATTCGCCGGCCCAACGGGCCAGAGGCGTGCTAAGATCTCCGGTAACGTGTTAACAATATTTCTAGTTCGCGCGCGCGGAGCGGCCCCTGGGAGCCTCCGGACGAAAAGTACCCCGGCAAGGTCCCGAGAGAAGCCCGGGAGAAGCCACCAGACCACTCCAGGGGAGGGTATTTTTCGACACCCCTCACGAGGATCGTGGCCTCCGAGGGGGGGAGCCGCAATCGACTACCCCCAAGAGCCCCCCAAGAGGCCCTGGGGGCCTCCAAAACGCCGCCAAGGAGCCCCAAGAGACTCCCAAGGGGTCCCCAAGAGGCCCCCAAGAGACCCTAAAGAGGGCTCCAGGGCCGGCAGCATGAGCGAAGCGATTAATAAACACCGGCCGTGGCGGCGCGGACAGCGAGTCTTGTTCAAAATGAACAGGAATTGTTGTTGGGCATCGTGCCCATTCTTCCCGTGCCCATCTCGGGCGTCCAGACTTAGGTAAGGAATCCAGGGTCTGGAGGCCGGTGGAACTCCAATCGAAGTTTGGCAATGGATATCACCGCCGCCCGGACTAGATAAGGACTCCTCCAGAGTCTGCAGCATCCTGGGCGCGTTCCTTAACCAACGCCCCAACCGCATGAGCTTTTGCACCTCGAAAAGCAATCCGTCTCGTGATTCACCCTTTACAGATTCCCAAGCCTCGAGAATCCAGCGAGACGGCATTCCAGATTTCACCCTTTGCCCTCCACCCAAAGAAAATGCTCGGATTTTCTTTGGGTGGGGGGCTGAGGGTGAAATCCATATGAGCTTTTGCACCTCGAAAACCAATCCGTCTTGTGATTCACCCTTTGCAGATTCAAAAGCCTCGAGAATCTATCGAGGCGGCATTTCAGCTTTCACCATCTGCCCTCCGCCCAAAGAGAGTGCTCGGGTGAATGGGATTACCCCGTGGCGCGAGGCTGGAACGGGGCTCGAGGCGTTGCTGGTTCCAACTGCATGCGAGCAGAGCCGAAGGCAACACGGCCTGCGGCCGCGTCTCCTGGCCCCCCGTCCCCCGACAAAGACGTCCTGCGGTAGTGGAGCGGGTGAAACAATAGGGGGGCACATGCGAACCCTACCCCTACCCCCCACGATTTCTGAGGGGGAGGGTGGGGGTCACTCCGTTCGGGAGCTCCCGAGCGAAGTGAACCCCACCCTCCCCCTCAGAAGTCGTGGGGGGTAGGGGTAGGGTTCGCATGTGGCCCCCTACCTGCGGTAGTGGAGCGGGTGAAACAAACTCACCACACGCGCAATGAGATCGGGGGAAGGAGCGGAAGGAGCAGGAGAGTAGAGTCGAGGGATCGCAGGAGAGTGGAAGGGACTCATCAGCTACTGGGAGGGGGTAGCCGGAGCCAGACCTCTAACAGACTGCTTTTTGGTGATCCATCCGCACCCTACAGCTACTGGGAGGGGGGGGGGGGGCGAATCCAAACCTCCAACAGACTGCTTTCTGGCGTTCCATCCGTGGGCCTGTCTCTTGATTGACGGCATTGGGGACCGCAGAACGCCCCAGGACACCGGAAACTACAAGAAACCTCCGGGACAACATTTCCGACATCGCCGGAGGTGTCGGGGAGGGGCAATCCCCACACGACCCCTGAAGACTGCATTCGAGGGCCCTGGCGCAAATTCGAAGACGAAGCGGAGCAGCAGCGCCACCTGTCGTCGCCAGCGCAGTCGGCCCGCATGTAGCGCTCGAAGTCGTCCACCCTGAGGGGGGAGGAGGAGGAGGAAGAGGAGGAGGAGGAGGAGGAGGAGGAGGAGGAGGAGGAAGAGGAGGAGGAGGGAGGAGGAGGAGGAGGAGAGGAGGAGAGGAGGAGGGGAGGGAGGAGGAGGAGGAGGAGGAGGAGGAGGAAAAAGAGGAGGTGGAGGATGAGGAGGAGGAGGAGGAGAGTGACGAGGAGGAGGGGGGGGGAGGAGGAGAGGAGGAGGAGGAGGAGGAGGAGGAGGAGGAGGAGGAGGAGGAGGAGGAGAAGGAAACAGAGGAAGAGCAGGAGGAGGAGGAGGAGGAGGAGGAGGAGGAGGAGGAGGAGAAGGAAGAGGAGGCGGATCTGGACCACCGACGTCGCGATTTTTCACGACGCGGGCCTACAGCGGTCTGGACCACTTCCCTGGGGCCCGCTTCTCATCCCGAGTGACTCTTTGACCGTCCTTGGGCCAGGCGAGAGACCCTGGAGGCCGAAAGTTGGAAACAAAAACTCTCTTCCTCCACCTCCTCCTGCTCCTGCTCCTCCTCCTCCTCCTCCGAGGAGGAGGAGGAGGAGGAAGAAGAGGAGGGAGAATGTACGGGCGAGGAGGGGAAGAAGGGGGGGTAGCGAGGACGGGGCCTCACGCGCACGGCGGCGCCATTGTCGTCCTTGCCGACCTTCAGCCGGGCCGCCGCGAAGCGCCGAAAGAAGTCGGGCCACTCCCACTTCGTCCTGGGGTCCAGAGCCAAGGCTCACTGTGACTCCCCGCCTTCCTCCTCATCCTTCCTCCTTATCCTTCCTTATTCCTCCTCCTGCGCCGAAAGAGAAATCACGCCACTCCCACCTCAAGCTGGGACACAATGCCAGAACTCCTCCTCCTCATCCTCCTCTTTCTCCTCCTCCTCCTGCTCCTTCTCCGCCTTCCCCTTCTGCCTCGTCCCGTCCTCCTCGGCCTCTTCCACCCTTGTCCGATGTATCCTGTTCCTCCTTATCTTCGTCCTCCACAATTGCACAATATGAATACTACTCTCCTCTCCCCCCTGATGACGTCCAGAAGATGTTCGGCCCCCCTCCGCGTATTGATTTAAACACGCAATATTCCCGGGAAACGGGTTTTCGCTTTGGTCTGCTGTTCAAAATGTTGTTCCCGCCGAAGCGCTGGCGTCATTTACGGGCTTCCGCTCGTTCCGAATCGTGCTCCCGCTGCAGCGCTGGCCTCATTTCCGCGCGTCTGCTCGTTCCGAATCGTGCTCACGCTGCCGCGCTGGCCTTCCTTCCAAATAGGCTCCAAAATCTAGAAAATAGCCCCCAGAATAAAACAAACATCGGAAGTGATTACACACTCGGTGTCGATTCGTTGATTGTTTGGGCTGCAGAAGCCACCCCCCACTTGGGGGCGTCGTCGTTTTCAGAAAGTATCAAGCGGGAGCCCCGTTTCTGCTTTGAGAGGGCGACGTTGGAAGCAAAGCCAGCGGGTGCTCTCCATCAGCCCCGCCTTGTGTGGAGCTTTTCGGGGAGCCCAAAGAGAGCTAGACATGACACCACGACTCCAGACCGGCCCAAACTTCTCGAAGACGATCCACTTACTCCCCAAAGAACCTGGCGCCATGCTATGACATGCTGTGCGGTGTTGTGTTCTGCGCCGCTGTGCGATACCATGCTTTGCGCTGCAAGCAATGCCTTGCGATGCAATGCTTCACTGCGCAATGCCACGCCATGCTATGGCATGCTACGCTCTGCCGTGCTCTTCTACGCCATGCCATGCCGTGCTCTACCAAGCATCGCGTACCCTCTCATGATCATTACCCTGCTCGACATCCGACTGTGCGAATAGAGGAGATCTACGCCATAGTCGGGGGGAACGAAAGGAGGGGATAGCAAAGGGTACGGTAGAGAATCAGTTCACGTAGCTGATTTTCCCAGCGTCTCCCGGCGCCGGGAGGCGCCCATGTATCGAGGAAAGGGCCCGGCGGCGGGGCCGAAACCAGCTGCACGCAGCAGATTTCGTAATCCCCCCTTTCACTATCCCATCGAGGGTCGAGGTTCGAAGATCGAAGGTTTCGGGATGTCTTTGTGGACGCTGTCTGGCCCAACCTCTTCTGGCGAAAACGCGTGAGAAAGCCAGGCCAGCCCCACCCTGCGCTGGGATCCACAGCTCCGACACCGAGGGTCAAAAGTCACGTTCATTTAGACGCTTCTACTGGTCACCTCGGGGTCGGTCCAAGACAGTCACAGTACCCCGCACGGTGCCCAAATTGTGCTCCAAACGGCGCCCGAACATGTTCTATGTTTGCTCACACGCAGTATGCTTCGCGATTGCTTTCCTGGTTTGCCCGATGCTATCGTGGCCACGTCACTTCTTTGCAAGATGCCTTCCTGGCCCGTGATTCCTGTTCGCCCAATACCCTCAAGGCCACATCTGAAGGAAGGCCCCTTGGGCCCCGAAGCGAAGCCACTACGACACGGCGCCATCGCGACACGCCACAACGCTGCCCCGACACGGGGCCCTGTCAATCCAACGTTCGGATGGCTAGGCATGTGCCCGGAATGGACCCCCTGCGCGCCCAAAACGGATTCCGTAGGGTGCCCGGAACGGATGCCTGCACTGGCAGGCGGCGTGCCCAAAATCGTGCCCCGAAAAAACCTGGTTGTGCACCAAGGAAAAAAGCTCGGTGCCCCAAAGTGCACCCCAATCGAAACTGGGCAAACGGCGCGGGACATCCTCGCATACCAACCAGCCTTGGGTTAGGTCGGGCGTGTCCCCCTACAGGCGGATTTTGGGCGAAACATAAAACATACTCCAAACATACCCCAACATTGTCAACACATAGTCTTAAACAAGACATCGTCCCCAGACTATTTTTGACTACTTTGAACATTCCTCCTGTAGAGGGACAGGCCCGACTTAAACCTTGGGCACAGCACGCAGCTCCAACACACCTTTTGGGGGGCGCACCCCTCCAGGCGCAATTTGGAGCCTTTGGGCACAGCGCCTCCTGAGAGGGACCGACGGCGGCCGCGTCGGGAAGGGCGCCCGTGAACCCGACCGAGCATGGGCACGAGGCCCCACGCTTAGGGTCGGGCATGTCCCCCTACAGGCAGATTTTTGACGACAAATAATCGAAAAATCGTCCCCAGGCTACTTTTGAAACTATGTTTGGCTACAGTGCGAGCGCGGCCGCGAGAAGCCCTCGCAAGATGCCCAACCATGAAAACCCGCGTGCGAAGTGCACCGGAGGGGAAACCTGGAGCACTCTGAACGCAGCAGCTCCTTCAACGGCCGCGGGAAGTCGCCGCGCAGCGCGCGGAGCGAAACGCAGATGGTTTCTCGATGCGCGCCCCCACTGCATTCCCCCTGTCGAGGGACACGCCCGACTCAACCCCAGGCCCAACGGAGCCCACGCGCAGGCCCCTCGGGCCCACGACGCAGGCCCGCAGGGACAGCGCCGCGCGGGCCCTGCGGAGGCCACGGTACGGTTCAGCGCATATTTTTTCTCAACACTGCGAGCGCGCGCGGGGCGCGCGTGCCACGCAGGGAACTCGAGCACGCCGCAAACGACAGCGTGCGCGGGGCCAGGGACGGGGGCGCCCACCGCTCCGCCCCAGGCCAGGCCCTCCGCCCGCCCGCCCGCCCGCTCACGGCGGGCATAGCCCGCGCCGCCCCGCCCGCCCGCGGGCCCCGGCCTCGGCCGCCGTCGCGAGGCCGCAGGACGCCCCAGGACCGCGCCCAGCCGAGGCACGCGATATCCGGGCGTTGGTAGAACTGGGCTTGAGTGGAACCTGGTTGAGTGATGTGTACCGGGGGCGCCCCCCCGTCCCAGTTCCACGGACCGGAGCTGCCGTCGCTCGAACAACACCAGTTACGGTAAACCTGGCTTAGTGATTCTGGCCAATTGAGGGGCCCCAGGGCCCTACCACTAACCGGGTCCCCTTATCCGGGGTCCTGGCTATACCCGAGATATACGGTGGGGGCATTGGATATAAGGACACCTTCGATCAAGAATCCAGGGTCATGGAAGCCAGAGGGGCTCCAATCGAGGCCTGGCCATGGATATCACCGCCGCCCACATCCGGTAGGGAATCCTCCCGGGTCTGCAGCCTCCTGGGCGCGTTCCTCAGCTTGGCGAGCGCCCCCACCGTATCGCAGCTGCGCGCGGTGCCTGAAGCACGACGGTGCGCGCCGCACGCCGGACAATCCCTTCGCGCGCACGCTCGGCGTACGCCGTGACAAGAGGGGCGATGGGGCACTGGCGATTCTGGGGCGCGCCCATTGGGGGTCTTGGGCCCGCCCTACCATGATATGAACCTTTTCCTCTTGGAGCCTCAGCGCGAGTTGAGACAGCGACAGCTCAACATCGGACCCTGGACCCCTCACGGGGTCGAATGCCCCAACTCTCCGCGCCGCGTTCGGCCGTGGCGACGAGAAGGCCCTCCGAACGCCAACTGCCGCAAGATCAGCCAGCATCGAGCCGGCAAATCGGATCGAACCGACGTGTGCATCGGATCGGGCTGCACCTGCACGGGCTCGACGGCGAAACGGCTGCGCCAGGATGCACAAAGAGCGCGCCGCACCGGATCGTCGGAGCATCGTCGGCATCGAATCCACCACCACCACCATCGGGGATGGACAGACCTCCCTTTAGTAAAACGTGGTTTAGTGAAAACGACCTCGGGCCCAAACCTGGCGGGCGCAAGCCTGGAAAATAACGGCCACGGCGCCCTCTCGAGAATCGAAAACGGACAATTCACTAATCGACGTGTCACTGTTAGGAGGTCTGTCCACCCCCGACACCACAGAGCTAAGCATCCGGAAAGACGCGTGGGCAGACGAGCGCGCGATTGGCGACCCTTCGGTGCTTGCAAAACGAGGGAATGGAAGGCGGAGCGCCTCAGGACTGTGAAGCAGACACGGGGAAGCCAAAAGGTACCAATACCGCTACTCCCCGGACCTCTCCTGGGGTGCGCTCTGACTAGAATTTCGAGGCGAATCCAGCGGTGGCGGCGAGGGCCTCCGAGGAGGCCCAAGAAGAGACAACCGGGCGAAGGGTAGATGTATGGGTACCTTCTGAAGACAAAAGGGAAGCCCGACTGTGAAGCAAACGACGGGCTGCCGACACCGACATCGAACCGGGCCGGCCAAGACCGACATCGGCCCTCCTCTGGCACTACTTCCGCTGGCGGCGAGGCAGAGTAGCGAAGGAGCGCTAGACGAGGGCGCCGAAAAGCGACTTGGCCAGCATGCAAGAGCGGGAAGAGGGCAGAGCGGGCGGCCGATGGGGGGGAGGGGAAGAGAAGGCCACTCAGAGGTGGGCCCGACTGTGAAGCAGAAGACGGGCTGCCGTAACCGACATCGGCCCTCATCTGGCACATGTCGGGATCTTCTGACCCGGGTAAATCCAGACCCGGGTCAGTCGGGCCTTGCAGGGTCAGGGAAAATCCTGCAGGATCCTGCACCCAAGCCCGGGCCAATGCGACCCTGGCCCTGCAGGATCCTGCAAGATCTGGTGCTCTGGCTGACACTCGTTTGCATGGACCCCCGTCTCTTGAGCCCTGCCGGAGGAGGAGGAGAAGGAGGAGGAGAAAGAGGAGAGGGAGGAGGAGAAGAGGGGGGAGACGGAGAAGAGGGTGGAGGAGGAGAGGGAGGAGGATGAGGATGAGGATGAGGATGAGGATGAGGATGAGGATGAGGATGAGGAGGATGAGGAGGAGGAGGAGGAGGAGGAGGAGGAGGAGGAGAGGAGGAGGAGGAGGAGGAGGAGGCGAAAGGAGGGGGGGGAGGAGGAACTTGCATTGACCCCCGCTGCAGGGCTCCCCATGAACACGCGGCCCGCGGCGGCCTCCGCCGGCCGGCGAGGCGCGCGCGCCCGGGGGGGGGTCCACGCCGCCCAGCCCTCCGCCTCCGGGACCCCCGAGATGATGCAGGGCAGGCGCCTGCGCTCGTACCTCCCGCTCCCCCCTGGAGCGCCCGAGACGACGACGACGACGGCGACGGCGACGGCGGTGGCGGCGGCGGCGGCGACGACGACGATGACGAGGAGCACAGGCGAGGAGGCCAGACACCATCAGGGCTGGACCTAAACGCTGTTTTTTGTTTCGTTTTCGTTGTGCTTCTCGTTCTGCTCTATGCCTGTTTTCCTGTGCCTCCCTGCCAGAACGAAAAACAAGACGTAGCCGAAGTCCAACAAAACAACGTTTAGGCCCAGTCCTGCCTCCCGGCCCGCGCGCCGTCGTCGTCGTCGTCGTCGTCGTCGTCGTCGTCGTCGTCGTCGTCGTCGTCGTCGTCGTCGTCGTCGTGGTCGATGTCTTGCTGCTCGGAGCTGCTTCTCGTCCTCCCTGTCCTCCTCCTCCTCCTCGCTCGCGCCTCCTTCCCGCCCCCCCCTCCTGCTCTGCCCCCCCCCCCCTGCGCCAGCACGCATGGGGCATTCCACACGCAAGGGGCTCCACGCAAGTGGGGCTACACACATGGGGCCGCATACTTGGGGATCCACTCACATGATGTTCTGCACGCGCGGGCCTCCACGCACATGGGGCTCCACCCGCACATGGCCTTGTGACACCGGTTGCACGCATGAACTGTTTTGGGCCCCACGCGCTGGCGTCAGAAATTGATGGAATTGCTCTCTATTCCACCTCGCTGAAGAATCTGGCTTGAACTTGAACTGGCTGGTTTTCTCTACACATTGAATAATCATGTAGCTGCCCAGGCAGGTAGCCAGATGTGAAGCACGTGCGGTTTGGAAGGATTTTCGAGACGAGAAGTGCTGGCCTGTGCGATCGATGCATGCTAACAAGCTCGTCTTGAATCGTCCACCGAGCCTCCTCTCCGTGCCTCCTCTGTATTGAATGGCGCCGTTTGTCCCCTGCACGCCCAAACAAACGAAACAAGCACTATGGTAAACAACCCCGACATCGAGGCCCAATGCGGCAAACCCGCGGCAAACTTCAAGAATGCGGCTCCCGCCCGAGACTTCCGCGCAATGTATTCAAAGATGTGGTTCCCGCCCGAAGCCTCCTCAGTGCATTCAGAAGTGCGGCTCCAACTTGGGAGGGGGGCCACAACAAACCCACGCCAAACTTCAGAAACGCGACTCCCGCTCGACACGTTCCATCTATGTACACATATCTGTGTATACATATATGTATGCATATATGCATATGTACAAATACATAGACACATATGAGCATGCACATATACAAGTATGCACAACTACTTATGCGAGCGCATGTGTACACATGTTTATGTGTAAAGATATATGTATATCCACCACCATACGCTGAGGCACGAGTTTGAGTGTCCTCAGGTCCTTGGCCTAATCCCATACGCCTCAGTCCTCAATACAGAGGATGATTAGAAGTGCCCAGAGCCAAACTTGCCAAATCTTCTTGAGCTTCCCGCGTGCCTCCAGAGGCTCACCGCGCCCTCTCGCGTGAACTCTTCGGGCCCGAGCGGGCCCCAAGGCGGGCCAAGAGCGCCCCAAGAGGCAGCCCAGACGGTCCAAGGGTGCCCCGAATCGCCGCACGATCGGTCCAAGACCCAAGAAGCCTCCGAGGCGCCCCAAGAGAGCCCCAAGAGCCTTCCCGAGAGAGCCCTGAGAAACCAAATCGCTGATTATCCCTACGTTTTTCAATGCCTGTTGGCCCCCCCACTTTTCGAGCTTCCGACGCTCCAAGAAGGCCCAAGAGGCCCCCAAGACCGCCTCAAGAAGGCCCAAGAGGCCCCCAAGAGAGCTCCAAGACGGCCCAGGAGGGCTCTAAGACGGCCCCAGAGGCGCCCAAAATGGCACAAGGCGGCCAAAAATCAGCCCCAAGAAAGAACCAAGAGGGAGAACACGAACGGACAATCCCAATCTTCCGGCCCAAGAGGCCCGCGGGAGACTCCGAGGAGGCCCCAGGGCCCCAGGGGGCCCCCAAGAGGCCCCCAGAGGCCCCCCAGAGGCGCCCAAGACGCCCCGAGATGCCCCAAATGGTCTCCAAGATCCCTTAAAACGGTCCCCAAGAAGCCCTCCGCGACACCCCAACGAACATCCGAGAGGCCTATGAGCCACAAAACAAACACAGCGGCGGGAAAGGCCAAAGGCCATTCGATCTTTCTCTCTCTCTCTCTCTCTCTCTCCCTCTCTCTCTCTCTCTCCCTTGCTCTGTCCCGTTCATATGTTTCAACAATCTGGGACCCTGCGAACCCCCTCCCCCCCTACACGGGACCCTCAGGGTTCCTGGCCCCAGCGGCTCCCTGGACGCCGCTGCCGAAGATCCCCCGGGCTTTTCGGAGCTCGAAGCCCATGCTGGGCCCAAGCAGCGGGCGGCCGAACGGCCCCCCGAGGGCCCCAAGAGGCCCCAAACACCCACCAGACGTCCGAAGACGACCCAGAGAGCATCCCCAAGAGGTCAAACATTGATTTCCAAGTGCTGTTGCATGATGTTGGGAATGCCCTGTTCTTTGGTCTTCCAGGCGTCCGAGATTGCCCAAGAGGCCCGAAAATCACGCCAAGACGATCCGAAAAGGGCTTCCAGTCAGTCTAAGAGACCCCCCAAAACGGCCAAACAGGGCCCCAAGATGGCCCGAAGAGAGCCCCATGACGCCCCAAGATGGCCGCCCCCCGAAGCATTCCAAATCGTGACCCAGCCGTCCAGGGAGACGCAGTTGGAAGCAGGGTGGCCCGAGGAATCCCCCAGAGGCCCTCAGAAGGCGCCGAGGGGGCCTCCGGAAGGCCCCAAGAAACCATGTAAAACATTCATGCGGCCCCCAAAAAGCTCTCCAAGGAGGAGCTCCCGCAAAAAGGGCAGAGGAGGATGGAGAATAATTCGCAGGGGAGGGCGGGAATGAGGAAGAGAAAGAGGAAACATGAAGGACATATAATTACCGACTTACATTACAAGCTTTTTTGCGCCGGCGGCCAGGCAGGGGTCGTCTGCGCCAGCGGAAAGAGCTACCTGCGGCAGGTTCGCGTCGTGCCGACTTCGGCGCTGGTTTCTGACACCACGGAGATCGTTCAATGGTGAAGGTTCGGCTGTTTCAGAAACATCAGATCGTTCCACATCGACCGATTCTGGGTCGCCAGCGACATTCAGCATTGATCGCCGGCGGCGGGGTCGCCGCCGGTCGACACGACACGAACCTACAGTACCTAAACGGGGGCACCGTTGCAACCGCCGAAACACACTCCTTGAACCCTCCTCTCATTCGGTGCCCCTTCTCCTTCGGGCCGAGTTCGAATCTCCTTGCAAGACTAGCTCGAAAGCTGTCCTGGGACCCCTCTGTGGGGTGCATCCCGGGAGGGGCCCAGGGACGCCCAGAGACCTTCGGAACGAGACGTCGAGGTCGTTGTTGGCTGCCCATCCCCATCCCCAGAGATCCGACGTTCCCAAAAATTGGAGCGGCGAGATTTCGGCAATTTTCTGCCACTGGGGGCCCTCGCCAGGCCTCGGGAGCGTCAAACAACGATTCAGGACGAAAAACCTGTCCTGAGGAAGTGGTCCGGACCTCCCGGGCCCACGCATCAAAAAAATTGGAGCAATCGGATGTCTGGGTCCGCATTGCCACCGCCCTGGCACTTGTCCCAGAACTCCTCCACCGTCAGGTTTGCGCACGCCTGCATGCTACGATCGCAGCGGTCGAGGGAAGGATCCTCCTCCTCCTGCTACTCCTCCTCTCCCTCCTCCTCCTCCTCCTCCTCCTCCTCCTCCTCTTCCTCCTCCTCCTCCTCCTCTTCCTTATCTCACCTATTCAGTGTAGCCCTTGATCATCGAAGATCGACGGGAGATTCGTGTTGGAAATGTTAGGACGGCTTTGGAGGATTCTGGTTCCATTCCAGACGTCCGGAGGCCTCCGGCGTCTCCAGGAGCCTTCATGGACCTCTGGGGGTCAGGATCTGGGGCTGAAGCAAGACTTACAGCCCTCTTCCCTGCGTCATCCTTCCCCTCCCCTTCCCTCGTCGTCGTCGTCATCCTCCCCCTCCTCGTGATTATCCTCCTTGCCCTTCTCCTCTTCCCTCTCCCCCTCCGCAAGCTTGACTTGTAGACTACACCCCATCAAAGCTAACGAGTGCGAACGCGCAAGCGAAAGCAGCGCGTGTAGACGCAGGAGATGAGCAAGCCGGGTGGATGTCACACAAACCCAGACCTCCGACATCGTGTTTTTTCAATCATGCAACGGTGTTCCTGTTTAGTTAGCTCTTCCGCCAACGCAGACGACCCCTGCCTAGCCGCCGACGCAAAAAAATGTTCTCAATCCGCAGGGCCCCTGAGCCTCCACCGCTTCTCTGTGGGGCTGCTTTGTGACTTTCCTGGGACCTAAGCGCGGCCCTGGAGGCCGCACAGAAACAAACCACACCTGGATCACAAACGTTCACCACGTCTGAGGCTTGGGAGACTGGGAGACCATGGAGAGATATCGGCGCGCACAGGAAAAAAGGAGCAGCGCTCATGGGGACGACGCCAGATCTCCCTCGGCTCGGCTGGTCCAACTATGGTCTGGCGAGGCTTCGGGCTGCGCGCAGACGGCCCCCGAAAGTAGTCCTGGCTGGACTCAACAGGCCCCTCGCCGTCGCCGCCGTCCGCCGCTCGCCGTCGCTATCGCAGTCGCGGCCGTCGTTATCGCCTCCGTCGTCGCCGTCGCAGCCGTCGCCGTCACCTGTGGGGAAGCCAAAACGCACCGATACCGCTAGTCCCTGGACCTCTCCAGGGGTGCGTCTTGACCAGAATTTCGAGGCGAACCAAGCGGTGGCGACGAGGGCCTTCCAGGAGGCCCAAGAAAGGGAAACCGTGGAAAGTATTGGTATGGGTACCTTTTCCTCCTCTGGACCTTTGTTGTTCGCCGTCACGGCCGTCACCGCGAACGCCGTCGCCGTTCGCCGCTCGCCGCGGTGCCGCCGCCGGTCGGCGACGCTGGCCCACCTTTCTCTCTCTCTCTCTCTCTCGGCTCACTTCTGTTCCAGAATGAACTGGGCGATAGTTGTCGCATGCATTGTCGCAGCTGTACCCTGATGCCCTGGTGGCGTGTCGCACTGCCCCCTCGATGTGTAGGTAGGGAGAACTTACTGGTAGTCACGGCATGTTGGATGTGGGGCCCTCGGGGTTGCGCTCTGGTGGCCTTCGTGTTAATCACATGTTCCCCAGTCCTCCCTGCACTCGCGTACCTGTCGACGCTCTAAAAAACATGTCCCAAGACGTTGTCTGCGCGAGCTCTCTCTCTCTAGGGTCCTCACGCCGAGGTTGTCCCGCTAGTGGTGGCCTCCTCTGAATCTGCCCGCCTGCCTAGAGCCGCACTCCGAGATAACCTCGCTAATGCACCTCTTGGCGTTGCCAGTGGGCTCCACTGGGCACTCTCACTTGCGGCCGCTAGAGGCGGCCGCCTCCTCCGACTTGGCGTACTTCTCGAATATCTCGGTACCGTCCAGCAAGGTCTTCGTGCTGTCCCGTAGCTTCTGGTGTTTTTTAGCCGTCTTCGCCTCCTCTGGGTCGAAATAGTCCTCGTTACCCAGCTCCTGCAAGGCAACCGTCGCGACGCTGTAGAGGTTCTCCTCGTCATTCTTCGCTACCAGCGCCAACTCACAACAGCTCTGCGCAGTGAAGGCCCTCCTCCCAGCCCTCACCCACACGTCCACTGGGTACCTTGCGATGAGATCGCATCTGTCGACCTTCCGCTGTCCTCGCTGTCCTCGCCGAAGTCGCTCTTCATTTTGTCCACCAGCTCTTTCGAAGAGGAGGAGGAGGAGGAGGAGGAGGAGGAGGAGGAGGAGGAGGAGGAGGAGAAGGATGTCGGCCGCGGCCCGCCGCGCATCCTCGCCGCCGCTCGCCGCACCTCCCCGCGGCCGGCGCGGCCGGGGCCCGGCCTCCCGCGGCACGGCGCCCGGGGGGCTGCAGTCCGCCACGGCGGCGCGGAGGGCCTCGAACTCGGCCGCGCGCGCGGAGGCGAAGCCGTACCTGGCCGCGGGCTTGGGCGAGCAAGCTCGAGGCGCGAGGTGCTCGTGTAGACTGCAGAGGAAGAGAAGGCGCCATAAACCGGAACCCTCGGCGCTTCGCGCGGATGTCTTCGGTCTGCGCTGAACTTCCCTCCCTGGCGCGCGGAGCGCGCCAGGGGCGGCGCCAGAGGCGCCGTCGGGGGGCCCAGCGCGGACCCAAAAAATCCGCGCGGAGCGCCGACTGTTTATGCTTATGGCGTTTTTTCGTCTTCGATCATGGTCGGCGACGAGCGAGGGGGGGAAGGGAGAAGGAGAAGGCCTTCTCACAAGGCGGCGGGAGTCCTCAAAGGCCTCCGGCCTTCTGAGCAGTTTACCATGTCTTCGGGAAAGGCTCAGAAACCTTCTCTCGGGGGCGCGCAAACATGGATTAGCGATCCCTGGATTTCGCGCGCGGTCGCCTAATCCATGGATCGCGGGAGGTGCCCTCCCCCAAATGCGGCCGGTGCCGCCTCGCTCGGCGGCGGAAGTCCGCCATGGAAGCGGGACCCGTCCTAATCCACGCCCCCTTGATCCATGTCTGCGATCGCCTGATCCTCAGGGGGCCGGGGAACTTCGGTCGGCTACACGCAAGAGTGACCCTGGGTAAGAGTGAACTTTGGTGCGCGGCTTTGGGGGGGCCGCGGTGGGGCCAAATCCAATCGCTCAAGACGCTACTATCGTATCGCGTTCGGCGATCGGGGGGCCCCAGTGGGCCCGCGCCAAAGGTCACTCCGGCGAAAGGTCACTCTTACGTCCAATCGATTCGGAGCCTTCCGAGGAGGCCCTGCCCCCTCTCACCCTGCCCCCCGGGCCCGCCGCCGATCGGGGCCTCGGAGCTCTCTCTCTCGCCGCGCGGGCCGCGGCGCGCCGCGGCGGCAGCGAGGCTCCGAGGCGCCGCAGGCGGTGGCGGCGAGGCCGAGGCGGAGGGCCGCGCCGCGGAGCCCTGGGCTTCCACAGCGTGGGCTCTCCGCGCGGGCCGCCGGCGCGTCGCGGCGGCAGCGGGGCCGAGGCGCCGCGGCGGCGACGCCGAGGCGAAGGGCCATGCCGTGGAGTCCTGGGACTCCATATTTAGAGGCCCCCGAGGAGGAGCCAGGAGGAGGAGGAGGAGGAGGAGGAGGAGGAGCAGGAGGAGGAGAAGGAGGGGGAGGAGGAGCAGGAGGAGGAGGAGATGGGGGGACGAGGCAGCAGGGGCAAAAGGAGGACCGCGCCGCATCGCCGATACATCGAGCAGTCAGCAGTCAGTGTGGCACGACTGCGCGAAACCCCATCAAGCTTCATAGGGAGATCAGTCTCGCATCTCAAGTGAGGTTGGGCATGCCGATTCGAACATGTACGGCAACGTGCTGCGATGTTTTTAAGCAGGACAGGAGTTCTAGCTGGTGCACGCTTCTTCTTCTTCTTCCTCTTCTTCTTCTTCTTCTTCGAACGCATCGTTGCCGTTGCCAGGAAAAGGTGCCTGGGAGACCTCCTGGCGTGGCATCCTTTCTCCCACGGGGGACTCCCCCCCCGGGGGGCTCGCCGCCGACGTGGGGCCTCCGTGGGCCTCCCCGGGGGCGCCAGTGGTGGCCACGGCGGCACTCCCACCGCGGCCCCGGCCAGAGCGCGCGCCCCCGGCAGGCTTCGGAGTCGCCTCTCGGGGCCGCGCCTGGCCGCAGGCCTCGGCCGGGCCTCGAGGGTCCGAGGATCGAGGCCCTCGGATGCTTGGGCGTCGCTCTCGGGCCTCCCAGGGCGCCGTCGCGGCCACACGCGGCTGGATCCGCCTCGAGGTGCCGAGCAGGCCGCAATCCCCAGGCAGGGCCGAGGCCAGGAAGCGGCCCCCCGAAGCCGAAGCAAAAGGAAGGCGCAGACACGCCACCCTCGTCGAAACTGACCTCCAAAATGGCGAACACGCCCCTTCGATGTCGGCGCGCCCTTCAATGTCGATACGGCGCCCCTCCAATGTCGGGGCCAAGGCAAAGGTGGTCTGACCGGGAACGACTCGGAACACGTAAGACATGTTTGATTCTGACGCTATGGAGAGTAGCGGTGACTCCTCCAATGTCGGTCAACATCGGACTTCCGAGTCGTTCCAGGTCAGACCACCTTTGCCCTGGCCCCTACATTGGAGGGGCGTCGTATCGACATTAAAGAGCGCGCCGACATCGAAGGGGCGTGCTCGCCATTTTTGGAGTCCTTTTTGACGAGAATGCTAATCACTGATCCTCAGAACTCATCTCTTCCTCCCCTCGGTCGCCGTCTCGTGCCGAATCCTCCTGGGGCGGCGCCGCCTGAAGTGTGTGCCGGCCGCCACTGCTGCTCTCCACCCGGCCCGCCGTCGAGCCGCTCACCACCTCGGCACTGGCCTGCGCTGTCCAGCACACGTGCCTGGGACCGCCGCGCTGGTTCGCTGGGCTGGCGTCCATCATTCGGGGGGCACGAAGGTGGGGCAGGGGCAAGGGTGGGGTTGGAGGGACAATCGCTCCGGACGGCCCCTGGAAGAAGGAATGACGCTTTACGGGAGCATCCGGCTGGGCCCGTTCCCCAGCTCCACCTTGGGATAACCCAGGGCTGAGCCTAAACGTTATTTTTCGTTTTGTGTTCGCTTCGTTTTTCGTTCTGCTCTACCCGTTTTCCTATACCCCCCTGCCACAACGAAAAACAAAGCACGGCCGAAGCCCAGCAAAACAGCGTTTAGGTCCAGCCCTGGGCCAACCCCCCCTCTACGAGCCCCTGGATCATGGGCCTGCTGCTCGGCGGCTGCTGTGTTGACTGCCGGGCGGAGGGCCGCGGCGCAGTCGCCGGCCGCCTGGGTGTGCGAGGGGCCAGGGCGAGAGGGCCGCGTGAGGCAGTCGACTGGTCGTAGGAGGTGGCACCAGGGACTCGTGACCGGGCGGAGCGACGCGACCCCCCTCGGGGATGAACCCCCTTCAGTAAAACGCGGTTTAGTGAAAACGACCTCGGGCCCAAACCTGGCTGGCGCAAGCCAGGAAAATGACTGTCGCGGCGCCCTCTCGAGAACCGAAAGCGGACAGTTCACTAATCGACGTGTCAGGGTGGGCCTTCTGTCCACCCCCGACACTCTCACGAGGACAGTGGGCGCGACGTCCAGGGCGGCCCCATTTGAGCCCAGTGCATTCGTCAGCCGCCGCAGTGGGATCAGGCATACGAGCGTACATAGCCAGCGACTCCTGCGAGGTACGCGCAAGCCCGGCTACAACGACAGACTCCGAATCGGCGGCGGCGGACTCGAAGGATCGACGCCGACAGCGGAGTCGCCTCCCCTATCGCTGATCAGCAAGAGAGCGAGAGCGGCGCTGCCGCAAGGAGGGCCTCTCCCGCGCAGGAGGCTGGTCGTCGCGGCGCCTCCATCCACCAGCCCCTGGCGCCCGACGCGCCCGACGGCTCAGTCACCAGTGACCCGAGGTTCGAGGGCTCGACCGAGGGCTCGTGGGCTCGATGCTTCGAGAATTTGAGGGCTCAAGGATTTGAGGACTCGAGGGCTCGACCTGTCTTGACCTCTCGCGAGCAAACATCGATCCTCTGTCGACCAGGGCGGTGCCTGCAGCGCAGAGGGCGACTCGATGTGCGAAGGGGCCCTACGCTAGGGGAGAGGGATGCGCCGAAGGCACACACGCACACAACGCCACCATGCCTGGCAGGGGCCCTCCTGGGCCCCGGCGTGATGCATACGCCCACCCTGGCCGAGGTCACGAGGGCCCGTGCCCTGCCCTGGGGCCCACGGTGACCTGGCCGGGCATGGCGGTGGTGTCGGATGCCTTCTGCGGAGGGGGAGCGGAGGCGGCGCAGATGCAGGGGCCTTCGTCTCGAAGACCAGGCACCCTGCCGGCCACCTGCGAGGCCGCGGCTGGGCCCCGCTGGCGGGGGGGGGAGACGGCCAGCCACGACGGGTCAGAGCTCGTCCACCACCCTGATGGGCAGCTTCTTGACGACGTCGGTCTGCAGCTTGCACTTCAGAACCTGCGCGCCGCCCTCGGTCTGGCGCGTGAGGTCGTACTCGCACGCATCTGGCGACACGCCCACGGGCAGCCTCATCTTCCCCACGCTGGGGGCCGCTGGCGGGGCCGCCGTGGTGGCCTGCGCCGCAGCGCCCTCGCCGCCCTCGCCGCCCTCGCCGCCCTCGCCCGCGGCCGCCGGCGCCGCGTCGCTCTCGTCGCTGTAGAGGAGCACCTCCCGCCCGTTCGCCTTGGCGACCTGCCCCTTCGGCACCACGATCTCGATGGAGGCCTCGCCGCCGTCCTTGCCGCCCGCCAGCTGCCAGTAGGGGCGCCCCTGGGCCGAGACCGGCGGCCCCGCCGCCTCCTCGCCCGGCGGCCCCGCGGACGCGTTGGCGTCGGCCGCGGGGGGCGCGTTCGCGATCTTGTACACCGCGAATCTCTTCTCGCCCTCGGTGGGGCAGTTCGCGTTGCCGAGGCCCCTGCTGTCCTCGTTGGCGCAGCCGCACCACCTGTCGTCGTCGTCCTCGCACCGGGATCCGCAGCCGTCGTAGACGCCCCACTGCGCCTTCTCGTCCTCGTGGGCGAAGCCCTTGGCGGTGAAGGCGTGCCCCATGGGCACCTGGTGCCGAGACATGGCGAAATCGACCGACCCCCGCTTGACCGGGGGTGAACCTCCCAACCCCTTTCCCAGTTGGGCCCTCCGAGCCAACAAATCCTCTCGGACGCCTTCAAGATATGCAAGAGCCTCCAATTCGGCTTCAGAAGGGCTCCTACACGGCCACGAAGCCCGAAAATGGCTCCAAGCGGCCACCGAGCCTCCCAAGGATAACCCTGACACGCCAAA
This sequence comes from Prorocentrum cordatum, assembly GCA_963575745.1. Lineage (NCBI taxonomy): Eukaryota > Dinophyceae > Prorocentrales > Prorocentraceae > Prorocentrum > Prorocentrum cordatum. The sequence goes on along the minus strand of CAUYUJ010016660.1, from coordinate 577,181 downwards.
CCCTCAGGAAAAGACACAATGTAGTTCCATGAATTGTGCCCCCCCCCTCTCTATCATTTTTTCGCTTTCGATGGGCTGCTGAGACCTCAAGATGGCTCCAAGGTCGGCCAAGAGAACCCCAAGATGGAGCCCAGAAGCGCCTCAGGACGGTAACGAAGGTCACCAAGAGCGCCCACAAGATCGTCCCGAAAGAGCTCGAGAAAGTAGCTTCGGACTCGAAGCGGGAGAGGTTAATTTCAGTACGCCTCCTTGTGGATCGATGGCCTCCAGGATGGCTCCAAGAGGGCCCCACGGATCTCCAGATGGCCAAACCAGGGGGCCGAGACGGCCTCAGAAGCTCCCAAACAGGCAGTCGACCTCCAAGATGACTTTAAAAAAGCTGCGAACAATCTCAAGGAGAACTGTTAGCCGTTCCACTCGAGTGGGCTGCTGGGGGTACGGGACGCGCGAACAATCACATCCGCCCATCCTCCATCCTGGGGTCGGCGGAATGGCGTAAACCTGCCGAGTAGCTGACGTGGTCGGACCGCGCATGCCAATACATGGCGTTGAAGCTCGCGGCGTTGGCCTCGCCGTAGTACTTCAGCTCCACCTTCGGGAGGACGTCAATTATACACGTACGCCGATCCGATCCTAGCCAGGCTCATCCTGGGCCCAGCATCGGAGTAGACGCCCTCCTGCATTTGGCAGGAACGTTTTTTGTCAATCCTGGGCCCAAGTTCGACCTGGCCAGGACTGGTGTACGGCAAGTTCGTGTCATGCCGACCCCAGCGTTGGTTCCTGACACCCCGTGGATCCTTCAACATTGAATGATCTGTGTTTTTCGATCGCCGGATCGTTCCATGTTTGAAGGGGCCCCAGGACACACAAACAAATGCACACAAATAAAAGAATTCCCCATATTTTTCCATATTTTCTGGGGTTCTGTCTTCCCCCCCACTGCCCACATTTTCCTATATTTTCTTGGGAATCGACGATTCATTGTGTCTGTGTGTCTTTTTCTCTCCTGAATGCTGGCCGATTCTGGGCCGCTGGTTGGCGGCGCGGAACCTCGAACCCCCGCGGCGGGTCGCCGCCGGGTCGGCGCGACGCGAACCTGCCGCAGGCGTATACAGTCGGGGCGCTGGCGAAGGAACCCTTTTCGTGTGGGAGGGGCTCAGTGTCCCTTACTCGTTTTGCAGTTGGCCTTTGGCTTTCCTCAGGTTTCCGACGGAACATCGAATTGTAACTTGGGGGAAACAGGGGCCTCGTTCCTTACGTGGGGTTCCTTAGGGCAACGCCCCGACTGCACAGTGGAAGCCAGTCCACAAGAAACCTTCCACAAGAAGCCCAACCCTGAGACACCAGGACGTCCATGGATTCTCGGTGTGGGGACGCCACGCCGTCCGTCGCAACACCATCGAAACCCAAGAAGCCCAGGGCACCCTGGAGGCAAGCAGGGTGCTTCTTTCAGGGGGACGTAAGACCTGGGTACAGGGGACTCGGAAATCCCCGACGAGGTCGTCAAAAAAATGACGAGGCCGAGCCTGCATTTTGACGAGGCCTCCCGCTGCAGACATCCCACGAAACTCCTCCTCGTCAAAATCCGAGGCGCGGTCGTCAAAAAACGATGGCGAACCCGAGTCCTGGAAAACCCGGGTCTTACGGTCCCCCGATTCTTGGCATGGGCCTCCACTGTACTGCTGGCGCCCTCCGAGCCTTGGCCAGCTGGCTCTCCGCGAAGCAGCCAACCAACGTCACCTCCGCGTCCTCTGGGAGGGGCTGCTCGGCGCCGGGCGGGGCGTGGAAGCGCGGGTGCACGGCTCGGCGACTCCGGAGGGTGTGATCTGCAAAGGGTGTGGTCTGCAACCCGCGCCGAGCCCAGAGATCTGCCAGGGAGGAGGAGGAGGAGGAGGAGGAGGAGGAGGAGGAGGAGGAGGAGGAGGAGGAGGAGGAGGAGGAGGAGGAGCGGCGGGATTTTGATAGTTTTCGGCCTCTGGGGGCCCTCGCTGGGCCTCGGGAGCGTCAAAAAGCGACTCAGGACGAAAAAAAACAGTCCTGAGGAAGTGGTTCGGACCTCGGGGGTCCACGCATCAAAAAAATGGGAGCAGCTGGATGTAGGAAGGCGGATGAGGTAGATTGGGTTGGGGCCCGCCCAGAGAATAACAACACACAGCCAAAAACATCGATGCTTGAAGTAGAAAGGCGCTAGACGTAGGTTGGGATCTGGCAATCCAGAAATACTTCCTTCCAATGACTGGCGTGTAATCCCAATCGGCGCCGATCGCACACCATACTCGGACGCTGGCCTAATGCTAACGCCCCCGCCGCCCGGTTCCACTGACCAGAACTGCAGCAACCCCGAGAAACAACAGCTACGGCAGACCTGGCTTAGTGATCATGATTCATTGCTTGGGCTTCGGGACCCCGTCACTACCCCGCTCCCCTCACCCTGATTGTCGGTGCGCAGAGGGGGATAGGAAGAGGGAGAAAGGCTTCTGAGAAGGAAGCTGCTTCTTGAGAAGGCGCGGGCCTGACATCTACAGACAAGACCCGCGCCTTCTAAGAATCAGCCTTATCCTAAGAAGCCTTCCCCCCTCCCCCTGCCCCCTCTGCGCGTGGCCGAATGTAAATCAAAATCGGTCCCTTGACCCCTCCCAAGGTCCATCCGACGGAGTTTTTCACCCCAGGTCGAGTTTCGGGGTCCCAGGACCCGAAAACGGTCCCCAGAGGCCGAAAACTTTAAAAAACCGCTCCGAATCTCGAACCTTGAAGTTCGAACCTCGAATTCCCCCCCCCCCCCGCGCGTGGCCGACCTGGGCCCTGGCTATATCCGACACACCCCGGCGTAACCACACCCTCTGTAGCCGCCGGATGGTCTCCAGCATGCCGAAGGCCGGCCCGAAGACGTCCCCGAGGGGCAGGGCGCCGGTCGGCATCAGGAAGCCGCCCCCGCCGCGGCCCTGGGGCCGGCCGGCCTGCATCTGGCTAACCAGGCCGGGCATGCCGGCGTGCAGTGCACGCAGCGCGGGCGGGAGCCCGGCCACGTCCAGCTCGTCCTCGGGCTCCTCCTCGTCCTGAGGGGGGACTGGCACAGGTCTTGGCGCCCGAGGTGGACACGGAAAAAGGGGTGCAATGCCCAACACCAAATGTTGCCCCAGACCAGCAGCGGCCGCTGCTGGGCAGGCGGACGTCTGTCTCAAGTGGGCACAGGCCGCGGCGGCGCGGGCAGCGAGTCCTGATCAAAATGAACAGGAACTGCTGTTGGGCATTGTGCCCATTCTTTTCGTACCCATTCCCAGACATCCGACGTCTCGATTTTGTCGAGACACGGGCCCCCGACCTCCCGACCACTTCCCCGGGAGCGGTTTTCCATCCCGAGTCGTTTCTGGACGGCCCCGAGGCCCGGCGAGGGCCCCGAGAGGCCGAAAACGACGGCAGATCTCCGCCTCGACTTCTTCGAGACGCCCGATGTCTGGGCTTCGCTCGTGCCGAACAAAGGGGGGGGGGCGGACGTCCGACCCGGGATCGGCGGATCGGCGCTGCGTCGCCGATGGATCGTCGACAGGCCCCCGCTGGCGAAGCCGCGCGCTCTGTGGCGGGCCCTCGGGCCCTCGGGCCCATCCCCCCCATCGGCGCTGAGTGTGCGACGGGGGGCCGACGCCCCCCCCCCCCCGGAGCCCCACCCCCGCCGACGCTGCCCCGGACTCCTCCTCGCCCTCCGTGGCGTTCCCGCGCGGGACCTCCACCGTGAGGTTCCCGGTCGTGGCGCTGTACGTCACGGCCACCTCGTCGATCTTGCTGCCCCTCGGCAGGGAGAAGCTCCGCTGCCACGTCCGGATGAGCGGCCCGGTCGGCTGGCTGCCGCTCACCACGAGCGAGCGCTTGCCGACGGCCCGGACGCTCAGCTGGCTCTCGTCGGGGCTCTCGTCGCCGCCGCCTTCGGGGTCGAGCTTGTAGCCGGGCAGCAGGGCCGAGATGCGGAAGCGGGAGGGGTCGTCCTCGCTCACCTCTCGGGTCGGGCGAAAGGGGGGGATAGCAAAGGGGGGGGGGAGAATCAGCTCACGTAGCTGATTTTCCCGGCGCCTCCCGGCGCCGGAGGCGGCTATGTATCGAGGAATGGGCCCCTCGGTGGGGCCGAAACCAGCTGCACGCAACAGATTTCGGACCCCCCCCTTTCCCAATCCCCCCCTTTCGTCCGGCCCGAACCTCGAAGCTGCCCTCCGCGCGCCCGAACTGGCCGGAGTGGAGCTCCCCGAAGAGCTCCAGGATGCTGCCGAGCTGCACCTCGAGCGGCGAGGCCGGCGCCCCTAGGGGCGACGCGTCGCCGGCCGCTGGCAGCAGCATCTGATTGTCCTTCGAGGACTTCTCCATCAGCCGGCCCATGTTCCTGTGGATGTCCTCGAAGGGGTCGAAGCCGAAGTGGCTGTCCACGTGGATCACAGGAACACCGCCAAAGGCGAACTCCATGCCAGGAGGCAGCCCGCTGGGGCCGCTGGGGCCGTCCTCGAACACGAAGACGAGGACGAAGGACGAAGGACAACGAGGACAAGGACGAGGAAGAGGACGAGGACGACGAAGGACGACGACAACGACGACGACCAAGGACGACGACGGCCACGATGGCGGCGACTAGAACGAAAATTTGCAAAATCTGAGCTTCAGACCTGTCCCATGGGACGTCCTGGCCAATTTGGCGAGCCGCGCCCAGCCGTGGGCACGAGAAGCTCCCGAGACGCCCGGCATTACCCTCAAGACGACGACGCCGACGACGTCTTCCCAGTCCTGGGCCTTGTAACCTCCAACGGAAAAAGTTGTTGTTGGAGCTTCGGGGCCCCGAACCTCTCCACGCCTTTCACAGGACTAGCCCCGTCTTTCGGCGGCCCCGTAGATGACCAACAAATGCAACACATAAGCTGTCGGAGCTCCTGTCGGCTTTCCTGGATCTGCCTTGTGCTGGACCCCCTCCTTGGCGCGCGGAGCGCGCCAAGGGCGGCGACGGAGGCGCCGTCAGGGGAGGCCCAGCGCAGACCAGGAAATCCGCGCGGATCTCCGAACGCTGATGCTTGTGCCGTTTCTCGTCGACGACTCCAGAGACGCTGAAACCCTCAGACTGGGTATCCTGGAGCCCCTGGCGGCCCTCGACCCGAAAACGGCTTCCTCACACGCTGCAGAAGCTCGGACTGGATACGGCGGGTTCGTGCCGTGACGACCTCGGCGTTGGCCTCTGACACCGCGTAGAGCATTCAGCCTCGAGCGATCGGCGGCGTGTCGATCGCCAGATCGCTCCACATTGGCCGATTCTGGGCCACAGGTGGCGTTCAATGAAGTGACCCTGGGACACACAAACAAATATACACAAATCACCGGATTCCCCATATTTTCCTATATGTTCAGGGTCTTTGTCTTCCCCCCTCCCCACTTCCCATCTCTTCCTATCTTTTCCTGGGAAATCGACGATTATTTGTGTCCGTGTGTATTTTTCCCTCCTGGACATTGGCTGATTCTGGGCCACACATGGCGTTCAACCTTGAACGCCCGCGCTGGGCCGTCGCCGCGCCGACACGACATGAACCTGCCGCGTCTTCCGAGGCCTCTACGGTGGGGTCCGAGCGGATGGGGTCGGAGGATCACGCTGCATCGCAGCTGCATCGCCGATGCACCGACGATGCATCGGCGACGTCTTGGAGGCCTGGAAATTGGCACCAACACCAGCCCAGGGGGTTGCCTCCACAAGGGGAAGATGATCCTAGATTTATTTCGGCCACCTTGGAAGCCAGAAAATTACCACCATCACCGAGATCGGGATCTTCTTCTCTCGGTTGAGGAACAATGCCGATATTGGTGTTGGTGTCAACCTCTAGGCCTGCGAACGTCGGCGGAGCATCGGCGACGCCGGCGCAAAGCAAATCAGGCTCCACGTCGAGCCGCATCGGCGATGCACCGGCAAAGCTATCCTCCGACCCCATGTAGTCGGACCCAATCAGACAAAGGAGATACTCTGCCAAGCGAAAGTTGGCCAGCCGAAATGGGACAATCTAAACTCGGCCAGGTGCCGAATTTCCCGTGGCGGAGCTCAGCGTGGGTCGAGTTCCTCTGGCCGAAATTCCCAAGCCGAATCTTTATGGCCGAATCTCTCCTATACGAATTCGTTTGGACGCATATAGAACGAACTCCCGCTGCAATGGGAGAGCCGGCCGAGGTCGTTGGGCCGATGTTAGCGTGGGCCGATATCCAGCTTGGCTCAAATTTTCCACGGCCGAATCTTGCCAGCCGAATCGCACCGGCCGAAGCGTTCCTGGCCCTACCTTGTCCGGCCAAGTTCTTCCGAGCCGAATTTGTCCTGTCGAGTTTTTCTGGCCGAGTTTCTCGGTCTGGGTTCGGCAGGCCGGGTGTCGCCCGGCCAAGCTCATCTGGAATCGACTCCGGGAGGCGCAGCGGGCGTTCCGCGCGCGCGAGGCTCCCACGAGGCGAGCCCGCGCGAGGCGCATCACGCAGGCGAGCCCCTGTTCAAACAAGCGCAGCCTGCTCGAGGAAAGCCGAAATGCCGGCGTCACCCTTCGAGCGGGCTGGATTTCAGCATTGCTGCGCGCAGGTCCCCCACGAGAGAGCTAGGCTGGAAAAAACACCAGAGGAGACGATAAGAGCGTAGCCGAGACGAGAAGAGCAGAGCCGAGGAAAGAAACACCAAATTCAACTGCAGAATGAATGAAAGCGAATAGCAAAACACTGCTAAAATTTTGGGTGGCTGCAACACATATTGTAGTCACGCACGTGCCTTGCCCTAGTGCAACCACCTTGAATGAAACACAACAAATAAGATGGACCAAATCAGACGTAAGCTGTGCGTGGCGACAGAGAGTGCAGAGAGTGCTGTAGTCACTAAAATTTTGCCCATGATCCATGTATCCCAGATGCACCACATCCTTGTTCTCCCTGCTCACTCCTCGTCTACTTCGAGATGATTACCCTGAGGTGACTTTCGTCCCCCGAAGCAGATCCCGCTCAAGACGAACAGTAAGCTAGGCCAGCGCAGAGGTGGGTGACTACAAACAGTTTGGAAGCCATCCACCCCCTCCCCCTCCTCCCCCCCCTCCCTCCCCTCGTCTTTCCACGCCTCCGCGATTCCCCAAGGCAACGTCCCCGCCCCCCGCCCCTCGGCCGACGCTCTCTGGGGACACGGCCGGGATTCTGCAACCAGTGCCAGGGCTGCAAAAGCGTAGGTGACGATTGCCTATCACTCCTCGTCCCCCTTCCCCCCTCCCCTTGAGTCAAACTTCCAGTGAGACGAGGGCGAGGAGGAGGGTAGGGCGTCCGAACGCACCTCTATGGCCCTCGTGGCCTCAAAATCAGCCCTCCATTGCCGCCAAGCTGCCCAACCAAGATGCCCAATGTGGCCGAATTAATCTCTCCTGCAAAATGGTTTTTCCCCGGGCCGAGTTTCTTGGGCCGGACACGGACTTAGTTTGGCCGACGTGCCCTGGCCGACTTTCTCCGGCCTAACTTCTCTGACCACATTCCTCTGGTTCTCACGTGACAGCCGGAGCGCCGGCCGAGCTCAAAGGGCCGAATTTAGTTTCCAGCTGCGCAGAGTTCTTCAGGAGGGAAAAAACACACAGACACAATTAATCGTCGACTCCCAGGAATAAATGGGAAAATATGGGAATTGGGCGGGAAGACAAACACCTACAAAACATTGAAAAATTTGGGGGATCATTTTATTTGTGTGTATTCATTTGTGTGTCCTTGGGCCCCTTGAAGTTCAGCCCGGCCGAACTTTTCCTGGGCGGAGTTCAGAGTTCAGCCGGCCGAATTCAGTGGCCGAGATCAGTGGGCCGAGCCCCGCTGGCCGAGTCTTTCCTGGCCGAGTTTAGTCGCTGCGGGAGGCCTGGAGCCTTGGAGCCCCGGGCGGTCCTGGGCCTCCTGCCTCTCCTCTGGGCGGAGAGCGAGGGGGGGAACTGAGGAGGAGAAGGCCGTCTCGAAGGCGGCGGGACTTCTCAGAAGCCCTCGCGCCTTCTGAGAAGCTCCTGTTCGTTTTCGGGGAAGGCTTAGAACACTTCTCACAAGGCCGGGCGTCTTCCCAACCCTCTGAGAAGGCCTTCTCCTTCTCACTTCCCTCGGCTGCACGCAAGAGTGACCCTGGGTAAGAGTGACCTGTGGTGCGCGGCTTTTCCGGGGGCGCGAGGAGGCCAAACACAAGCGCGCAAGACGCTGGTATCGCAACGAGCGCGGCGGTCGGGGGACCCCAGTGAGCGCACACCAAAGGTCACTCCGGCGAAAGGTCACTCTTACGTGTAGCCGATTCCCCCCCTCGCTCGCCGCTGGTCCTCGCCCTCGCCGGCCTCGAAGGGCCACCAGGCGCACGCGGGCGTCGCAGCCCCGAGCAGCAGCGCACGGGCCGCCGCGGCGTGAGGGCCCCTGGGCCGCCTCATTCGCGCGCGCGCGCCAGCGGGGCGCCCGCCGGGCGGTCCCCCGAGGCAGCCTCCTCGCCGGGGCCGACACGGCTGCGACCAGACGCCGTGGCGTGCGCAAGCCGCCCCCCCCCCCCCCCCTAGGGCGACGAGATCTATACACAGATCCATCGCCGCTGGCCAGGCCCATGCTGTGACCAGGGACGGTGTATACACGCCCTCCTGGCTCGGCCAGGGGGGCGCACATCAGGAGAGACACAAGTACCACCACCACCAGCTAGGGGGGTGGCCGCTCCCTCCCCTCGAGCTGAGCGCACCTCCTTCCGGGCACTCCCTGGAGGCATGCCCGGAACGAGGTGCCACCAGCTCGAGAAGGTGGGACAGCCCGTCCCCCCCCTTAGCTGGTGGTAGTGATACATGTCGTTCATTTCTAATCGTGCTCATTTCTAAGTGTGCTCGTTTCTGGCTGTTCCTGGCCCCCTAGTGGCCAGGAAGAGGCCCAGGATAGAACACTTAGAAATGAAAAAATCTCGGCCCCCCAAACCACCAGAGAGCTTTCGAAGACTTCGAAGTGAACACTGTGTACTTCTGCCTGTGGTGAGCACGCGCTGCCCAAGGGCCCAAGGGTGCACTAGTCGCCCGACCCCCGCGGCACGCCGGGCGCAGGCGAGCGGGGCGCCCACGCGCGAGCTCGGAGATCCCCGGGGCCGCCGCGCGCGCGCGCTCCAGCGGCACGCGCGGAGCGGCGCGGAGCGGAGCGCCCACCGCCGGCCCGACGGACCGCCCCGCGGGGGCACGCGAGCGGACCAGGGCCCGATGGGGCGCACAGAGACACACTCGTATCGGGTCGGGCGAAAGCGGGGGATAGCTAAGGGGGGGTTTGAGAATCGGCTCGCGTAGCTGGTTTTCCCGGCGCCTCCCGGCGCCGGAGGCGGCTATGTATCGAGGAATGGGCCCTTCGGTGAGGCCGAAACCAGCTGCACGCAGCAAATTTCGTAACCCCCCCTTTCCCAATCCCCCCCTTTCGCCCGGCCCGATCGTACTATATGTCCTCCTTGGAGGCGCGCGTCCGGCCCGAACCCGAGCAGACAGTACACCCATCTTGTCGTATATCGTTTGCCGAGGGGTGTGGCCAGAAAGCGCCCGCCACGACGCACATACTATAAGATGTCTCGGTGCGCGCGTCGCCCCTGCGGGGGCGACGCACACATAGCATTAGCCTGTCGGGGTGACGTCGGGAGTCGGGGAGGTGAGACTCGGAGTCGGAGAGGTGGGAACCAAGGACGGTGGCAGCCGACACGCACGCTGTTCGGCGCCCGCTTGGGTTGTCGAAGCCGTTGTTGTCCAACACGGCCATCGGCACACATTTCCCGTGGCATTTCGCGGCATATACTTCGAAACGCCAGTCTCATCTTTCACCGCCGAGACCGTCGCCTTGGACGACGCCGTCTCGTTCGTTCCTCGATTGAGTAGCCGATCGAACCCTGATAAACGGACGCGCGTAAAGCCGTCCACCCCCCCCTCTCGCTTCCTGGTCTTAGGCCTGCCACCGTGGCGACCGAGGGCGTCCGAGAGAAAGAGGCGGGAGCCGGAGCCGGATGGAAGCCGGGGCCTGACAGCCGTGCCCGCAGCTGTAGAGGTCGTGCCCACCAGCTTCGGAGAGGGCTGCTGCCACAAGCCCTCGAGGAGGGGTCTGCCCGTCCTTCCCCCTGGGCCTGGAAGGGGGGAGCCCCGCGAAGCGTCAGAGGAGCCCCTTTTGGCCGAGGATGCTTCAAGAGATCCCCAGATAGCCCAAGGTGGCCTCCAAGATGGCTGGATATGCCCTCCAGCTTGCCACCACGAGGCCAGTACTGCCCCAGGAAGGCCCCAGAGTGCAACGGTGCACCCCAAGGCTAAGAACGAGAGGCCAACACATGTCAAACACATGTCACATACAGTGTGTCTGGGCTCATTGCCATGTCGCTTCCAATGATTAAGCCCCTGATGGCTCAAGATGGCCCCAAGACCGCCCAAGAAAGCCCCGCGAGGGGCAGAGAAAAGGTCCAAGGCAGCCCCAAGAGCTTCCCAAAACGTCCCAAGGCGCGACACTTCGGGCTCTGACCGGGGGCAAGGCAACTTAGAGCCATCTTCGCTTAACGCCAAAATCATCGAACACCAAAACGTATTTCAGTTGTGTAGGGGCGCATCAGGAACATCCTTCGGAGGCTGTGGGGTCAAGATGGTCTCAACATGGTCTCCGATAGCTCAACGGCTCAACGTGGACTCACCCATTGCGCAATATGGTCCAAGATGACTCAAGGTGACCCGCAACATGCGTCCGAGAGGCCCCAAGACGGCTCCAAATGGCCACGGAGCCTCCGAATGCCGCCTCAAAGATGCCCCCTCCACCCCCCGCCTCCCCTATGGTCCAAGGGAGTTGTGCGGCGCATGCTGTGCGAGGCCGTGCTGGCGCAACGCATGATTCGTAAAGTACGCAGTGACGTCCTTGGGGGCCTGAACTTCCAGAGGAAACGACTTCTCGATCGGACTTGGGAGCATGCTCGTCACGCACGGAGAGCTGCTCGGGAATGTATCTACGCTGTGATGCTGAAAGAATTAATTCGTTGACCGGCCAACCAACCCACCAACCAACAACTCCTTCAATGGGAACTGTCTGAGGATGTCCCACACGGCGGGTCCCGGAAATTCGCTGGCCCAACGGGCCAGAGGCGTGCCAAGATCTCCGGTAACTGCTTCATAAATTAATATTTCTACTTCGCGCGCGCGGGGCGGCCCCTGGGGGTCCCCAGACAAGAAGTACCCTGGCCCATACGGATCAGAAATGGTTTTTCTTCTGGGCGCCGCCCATCACCCATCCAGAGCGCTCCAAGAGAGCCCGCCCTCAAAGGCCTCCAAGACGGTCCAAGAGGGCTCCCAGTCGTCGACGATCGGTCCAAGACAGCTAGCGTGGCCTTCAGATGGCCCAAGGCGCCTTCCAACGAACGCCCCAAGGGGCCACCAAGAGCCCTCCCAAGTGGATCCCTGGAGGCCAAAACATATGGGATGTTCTGCAGGTTTTTCAATGATTTCGGCGTTCTTGCCTTTTCGTCTTACCCGCGCTCCAAGACGGCTCGAGAAGCCCCCAAGATCGCCCCGCTACGGGCCAAGACGCCTCCAAGAGGGCCCCAAGACGGCCCCACAGGGCCAGGAGCCAGCCCAAGAGCCGTCCAAGACGGCCCAAGAGGCCCCCAATGAAGCTACAAGAGCGGGCCCCGACGAGGCACCCGAACGGACATTTCAGCTCTCGGCCCCGACAGGCCCCCAGAAGGCCTCCCAAAACCTCCAAGAGGCTCTCAAGAGGCTCTCAAGAGGCCCCAGGAGGTCCCAAAAATAGTGCCATAGGCCCCGATAAGCCTCCCGAGAGACCCCAAACAGCCTCCCAAACAGGCGTCTTCTCCACGATCAGGTTTGGCCCCCCAAAAAACCCAAGAAGCGATCGAGAGGCCTCCTCCTCCTCCTCCTCCTCCTCCTCCTCCTCCTCCTCCTCCTCCTCCCCTCTTCCTCCTCCTCTTCATTCTCCTCCTCCGCCTCCTCCTCCTCTTTCTTCTCGCTCGCCACGAGCACCCCATGCGATTCTGACTCACAACGCACGCACAACGGTGGGATGGGTTCCAGGCGCTCTTCAATGCGCCCAAGATGCGTCCCAGACGCCCAAGATGGCTTCTAAGACGGGCCTGGGAGGCCACCAAAGCTGCACAGGTGGCCGAAGATACCTGCAAGACAGCCGAAGAGGCATCAAAGAAACCCAAACAGCGCTCCAAGAGGTTCCCTAAGAGGGCCCACGGAGACAAAAAACAGTGGTTTTGATTCCGTCCGGTTCTGAAGGTCCTGGGGCCCAGCAACGCGGGAACTGTCGCGGGCATCTACATCGATCGACACAGGCCCTCGAGCGCACGGATGGGCCCAGTGGTGGGAGAACGCACGTAATGCTGGAAGCCTTCCCTGATGGCACTGTCCTCGACCATGTCGCCTGTTTCACCATTGGCCATTTCTGGTGCGCCTCGTTCTTCTTCTGCCAACGGGAGCAAGTTCAAAACGGGAGCGTGTGCATCGCCCCTCCTGTAGCTCCTCGCGTGCAAAGCCCGAGCCTTGTGTTCATCCGCGCGCACAACGGGCCGACGCACATGCACGGGAGACCTGGGACAGGCACCGTGAGGCCCCCAAGCGACCCCTCCTCCTCCTCCTCCTCCTCCTCCTCCTCCTCCTCCTCCTTCTCATCATCATCATCATCATCATCATCATCATCATCATCATCATCATCATCATCATCAGCATCATCATCATCATCGTCCTTCCATTCCTCCTCCTCCTCCCCCTCCTCCTCCCCCTCCTCCTCCCCCTCCTCCTCCTCCTCCTCCTCCTCCTCCCAAAGACCACGAAAAACCCAAAAAAAAACGAAATAGCCACTACTGGAACCCCACACGCGACGCAAGAGAGTCTCCAGAGAAGCCCAGGAGCAGAGCCGCGATCCTCCAACCGTCCCCGACGAAGTCCCAATGAACCGAAACCCCAAGATTCCAAAGCAATCCCGCGCGTTCCGCAAACTCCGTTTCTCACCCTTACTGCCGCCCCAAGGGTCGGCGGTGCGGCGTAAGCCAATGAATCAGTGATTTTGATTGTGTTCTTCAATGCTTTTCACGCTATAGCCCTTTCGAATATCCGGAGCTCCAAGACGGCCCCAGGGGCCTCCAAGACCGCCCAAAGACGGCTCAAGAGGCCCCAAAGAAACTCCCAGGACATCTCGAGACGGCCCCGAAACGGCCCAAGAGGCGCTCAGACAGCCCAAGAGGGCCCCGAAAACGGCCTCAAAACGGGCCCAAGAGGGGGAACACGCACCGACAATTCGAGCCCTGCGCCCGCAGAGGCCCCGAGGGAAGCCTGAAAAGGTTTCCAAGGCGCGCAGTATAGGCTGGCGGAATGAGCGAAGCGATTCCATAGTTTTGGATCCCGGGACAGTTTTCTTGAACCCTGAGAAAATATCAGCCAGCGTTGGCTCCAAATCGATTAGACGACTTAAACGAAGGAATCAGAGGAATCGACCATGCTCGGAATCCGCAACTCAGCAAGCAAGCAAGCGTGCAAGCAAGCGCGCAAGCGCGCAAGCGCGCAAGAGCGCAAGCGCGCAATCGCGCAAGCGTGCAAGCGCGCAAGCGCGCAAGCAAGCGCGCAAGCAAGCAAGCAAGCAAGCAAGCAAGCAAGCGCTGAGAGGTGGTGCATAGGCATAGGCATAGGCATAGGCATAGGCATAGGCATAGGCGTAGGCGTAGGCGTAGGCATAGGAGTTAGGGGGGAGGCATGGGGGAGGCATAGGCATAGGCACAGGCATAGCCATAGGAATTAGGCGGGCCATAGCAATTAGGGGGGGCAGCGGACCAATTAGTAGGGCCTGTAGGGCAAGCCTATTTGGAGAAAAGTGACTCCGAAACGCAACCGATGTTGACCCCTCTCCCGAATTCTCCCTGGTGCCTCCTCTGGGCCCGGCCCCCCCTGGAGCTCGGGGAGAGGCTGGCACCCCGAGGGTGCGCCGGCGCGGCCTCGCGCGCCCCCGTGGCTCCCGGGCAGGGCCCGGCCTCTCCCCGCGGGATGCGGCGCAGCCTGCGCCAGTCTGCCGCTCTCTGCGGGGGACAAGAGAGGGTACAGTCGGGGCGTTGACCTAAGGAACCCTATATAAGGAACGAGGCCCCTTTTTTTCCATAAGTTAAACTTTGATTCCCGATCAAAAACATAAGGAAAACCTGAGGCGAGCTGTGAAACACTTAAGGAACACGGAGCCCCTCCCCAACGAAAAATGTTCCTTCTTCAGGGCCCCGACTGTAGGACAGCAAGGGGCAAGGCAGCGAGTGGGCCCGCGAAGCTGGTCTTCCCGGCGCCTCCGGGCCCCGGGAGGCGCGCGGGGTGTCGAGGAGTGGGCCCGGCGGCAGCGCGGAGAGCAGCTGCGTGTCGCAGAGGTCGTGCCCCCCTTTCCCTGTCCTATACCCTGTCGTCCGGCCGGATCTCTGCTCCTCCTCCTCCCGCCGCCGCGACACGCACGGCGATCCCGAGCCGCGCCCGCACCGCGGCGCCCGCGCCGGGCGGCCGCCGCTGCGGCCGCGGAGGACCTCGGGCACCACCAGAGGGCCGGGTTTCCATGTCCGAGGGGAGGGAGTTGGCGGCGCGCGCGAGGGGGTAGGGGGAGGGGGGCAGGCTTCTCAGACGGAGGCTGCCTCTCAGAAGGCGCGGGCCCTACCTTCGTAGACCAGGCCCGCACCTCAGGAGGAGCAGGGGTGAGCCTGAGAAGCCTCTCCCCCTCCCCCTTACTTCCTTGCGAGGCGCGAGGCCGAGGGAGGGAGGGAGGGAGAGCCCGGTCCGTCCACGCCTGCATTCAGAGTCCATGCGCTGACCTCTTCCTCCCTCTCCCCCTCGATCTGCGAGCTAACCCATGGCGCCCAACTTCGCGCTCTCGCGCCGCCCCCCAGGGGAGAAGAGGAGGACGAGGAGGCATCGGAGCCGAACCGCGAGGCGCTAAGCACGACCAACTTCGCGCCCACGAGGGCGCCCTTGCGAACAGGGGGGGGCTGCCGAGCTGCAAGGCCCAATGGAGGAGGAGGAGGAGGAGGAGGAGGAGGAGGAAGAAGAAGAAGAAGAAGAAGAATAAGAAGAAGAAGAAGAATAATAACAAGAAGATGATGATGATGATGATGATGATGATGATGATGATGATGATGATGAGGATGAGGAGGAGGAGGAGGAGGAGGAGGAGGAGGAGGACGAGAAGGACGAGGAGGCATCGGAGCCGAACTGCGCAGCGCTAAGCGCGACCAGCTTCGCTCCCACGAGGGCGCCCTTGCGAACTGGGGGGGGGGCTGCCGACCTGCAAGGCCCGATGGGGCACCGCGGCCGTGGGCCAACAAGAATACGACAACCATTCGCAGATCTGTGAGAGTTCTGTGGATTCGACAAGAGAAATCAATTCTGGGGCAAATCGATCCTGCGCCTCGCACGCGCGCGCGGGGATTCGGCCAAGAGCGCGCCCAGCAGGTGCGCCCTGCTCGCGCGGGCTCGCGCGCGCTCGCGCGGGGCCCAGGTAGGACGCGCCCAGCAGGCGCGCCCGCGCGCGCGCGGGGGGGGGGCAGGGCACTTCCGCCAGCCGTCCAGGGTCAGCTCGCTCCGCACCTGCGACGGCCCCGGCTCTCCCCCTCAGCCGCGTCCGGTGCGAGCAGCGAGGCAGCAGCATCCGAGGGGCGAGGAGGCGGCAGGGGGGCAGCGGGACCAGCAGCACAGAGGGGCGAGGAGGGGGGGGGCCTCCCTGGGTGCCTAGGCGCCTCCCTCTGACTGCCTACCAGACCACCCCAACCTAACCCGAAGACCCATGTGGTCTCTGGAGAAAAAATGTTCCCCGACCCCCCCCCAGTGGAAATGGAGGGTGAATTTGGGCCTTCGGGTTAGGTTGGGGTGCTTCGGTGGGTGGTGACCCTAGGGAGCCCACAGAGGACGCAAGCGCCCAACCGCGTACTTGCACACGGCCCCCCAGTTCGCTAGACCAGCCTCGTGATACGAACGTTCGTGCACTGCGCAGTCTCGAAACCAACGTGGATTCACGTACGTGTACGTCCTCCGCTCGCTCCTGACTCCCTGGGCACCCCAGACATCCGACGTCGTGATGTTGTTCGCAGCGGGGCCCTCCAGAGTTTCTCGGGCGGCGCGCGCAAGGGGGTTACGGTGGAGGGAGGAAGACCTTTTAGAAGGAGCCTGCTTCTTAGCAGGCGCCAGTCCTACCTCTGTAGACAGGGCCCGCACATTCCGAGAAGCAGGGGTTCTTCTAAGAAGCCTCCCTAGGGGAACAAATAATGTCATAAACATACAAATTCGGAGGTCCGCGCGGATTCCTCGGATCGGCGCTGTGGCACCCTCAGCGACACCTCCGGCGCCGCCCCTGGCGCGCTCCGCACGCGCCATGGAGGGGGGCCCAGCGTCGATCCGAGAACTCCGCGCGAACCCCCGAGTGTTTATGTGAATGTCATTCCTTGTTCACCTGCTTCCCCCCTCCCCCGTACCCCCCCTCTGCGCGTGGCCGAATCCTGCAGCGCATGGGGGCCCTCCTGCGCCTCGCCCGCGCGGCCCCGGGCCCGCTCCTCCACCCTGCGCGCACGGGAGGGCGAGGGCGGTGGGCACGAAGGGACCCTGGGTGAGCAGGCCCAGGCACGAGCCCGCAGCTCGGGGGTGTCCCCCGCGCGGTGGCGGGCGGGCCCGCCGGAGCCGCAAGGACGCGAGGCCCAACAAGGAAAACGAGGGAAGGTCCGCGGCGTCGGTACCTCTTCCTCCTCTGACACTTCTCCTCCTCCTCCACCTCCTCCGCCTCCGCCTCTGCATCCTCCTCCTCCTCCTCCTCCTCCTCCTCCTCCTCATCCTCCTCCTCCTCCTCCGCCTCCACCTCCTCCGCCTCCTCCTCCTCCTCCTCCACATACACCTCCTCCTATTCCTCCACCTCCTCCACCTCATCCTTCTCCTTCTCCTCCTCCTCCTCGTCCTCCTCCTCCTCGTCCTCCTCGTCCTCCTCGTCCTCCCAGGAGGAGGAGGCCAGGGAAGACGACGACGACGACGACGACGACGACGACGACGACGACGACGACGACGACGACGACGACGACGAGGACGGCGACAGCTGTGGTGACGGCGATGGCGCGTCGGCGGCACTACTTCGCGGGGCTCTGCGCGGGCGGTCTGCCCGCCGAAGGCCTCCGGAGGGCCCCCTAGCAGGGGATGTGTCGACCTCCCTCTCAGGCTTCGTGGGGTTTTCGGATGGACCAGAAAGCTGGGGCCCAACCCTGGGAAGTGTGATGGGGGGGCCGAGGGCGCCCATCCCCGACAGGGGTGCGTCCGAATAGCCCCCTTGGAGTGCATCTCAGGGTTTCCCCCCTCTTTCTGAGCGGCCAAACTCTTCGGGCAGCACTCGGGGATTGGTGAGTACCGTTCAACCGATCCCCATCCCCAGAGGCGTGGCCTGGGCCCCACTGGTCGATTCACCCCCCTGGATGGGGATATAGGCCGTTCCCTTCGGGCTTCGAGAGATGTATCCCCCACTGGGGTGGTACTTTGGTGGGGGTCTCGAAGGGGATGGGGATGGGGATGGGGATGGGGATGGGGATGGGTGTGACGATACCGAACTGGGGGAACGGTGGGCAGCAGCATCAGCCCGGCGACTAGTCCAAAAATAACAGAAGAATAGTCCCCCGACTATTTTTGGACCATTTTGGAATATCCCTCCTGTAGAGGGAACGGCCAGACTTAAGGATTGGGGGAGACAAGTTGCCTGCGATGCGACGTCAGAGCGGGAACGCGCGCCTGCCGGGCCGCCAAGGACGCATGGCCGCGAGCCCCGCCAGCAGGCCCCCGGCCAGGACGGCCCCGGGCGGCAGGCCCCGCGGGGGAGAGCAGGGCACGCGTGGAGGCGCACGCGGCGGTGCGTGGCCACTCTGGAGGCGCTCCAGAATTCGGGTGTTGCTAGAAGTAGCCCTGGCCCAAGGTGCCCCCAGCTTTTCGCTCCATTTTGGAGCTCCGGGGGCCATCTGTAGGGGGCCACATGCGAACCCGACCCCTACCCCCCTACGATTTCTGAGGGGGAGGGTGGGGTTCACTTCGCTCGGGCCCCACCCCGGGCCTCGTGAGGGGTGCTTTGGAAGCCGTTTGGGCTACCCCGAGAATCCTGGGGGCACCTTGGCCCAAGGGCACCTCTAGCAACACCCGAAGAATGCCCCGGGGATGCCCGGGGAGCTTCGCTGCCCCGGTGCGCAACACGCACCGCGCAGCGTAGGGCAACGGAGCTCCACACGCAGACGGAACGCGCAGGCACGGCGCGGTGCGTTGGCCAAAGCGTGGCCCAACGCCCTGAGCCAGCACACTTTTCCGTCGGCGGCCAGGCAGGGGCCATCTGCGCTGGCGAGGTGAGCTAAACGGGGGCGCCGTCGAAGCGAGCCACGATACAGGAGAGGGAGAAGGAACAAGGGGGGGGGGGCAGCCGCAGGACGCTGAGCCAACACGCAAGGTGTTGAAACGGCCGTCTTGAGCACGGTACGCGCTGCGTCTCCAAGCGAGCCTATCGAGGCAGCTGAGCTGGGGAGAGCTGCCCGTGCTCAGAGGGCGAGCCCCTGGCGTCGCAGGGGTTCCGCGACGGGCGTTTTTGCGGTTTTTGGGGCCCCCAGGATTCGAATGCATCCATCCAGCTCGGGAACTGGGGTCCAGGGCCCTGGCTGATATGTTCTTGCGGTACTGTCTTTCTTTCGTGACGTCGGGTCTCGGGGCCCTTTTGTGGGGCAAGTGTGCAGGAGGGGGCACGGAGGGCAGTGGGCTTACGCGGTTGGGAAGGATTGGGGAATATGGGATGGGAGGCCGAGCTCGCGGTGCCTCCATACTTTGACACACACACACACACAATCTCTCTGACTCTCTCTAATTACCTCTCTGGCTCTCTGGCGTTATCTCTCTCTCTCTCTCTCTCCCCCCCATCTCTCCTCCGACGCGGGGGAAGAGGGGAGGAGACTCCTATTCTCGACGCGGGCCCGGGGCCGAGGACGGGAGGGGCCCCCTCGGCGAGCCCGAGCGGGCAGGCCCCCGGCGAGCGAGCCCTCGACCCTCTCCCCGACGAGGGGGAGCACGGGACCCAGGCATCTGGCTGCTCCAATTTTTTTTTTGATGCGTGGGCCCCGGAGGTCCGGAGGAGGAGGAGGAGGAGGAGGAGGAGGAGGAGGAGGAGGAGGAGGAGGAGGAGGAGGGAGGGAGGAGGAAGAGGAGGAGGAGGAGGGGAGGAGGAGGAGGGGGAGGGGGAGGAGGGGGAGAAGGAAGAGGAGGCGGGGAAGGAGGACCACTTCCCCAGGACAGTTTTTTCTCCCGAATCGTTTTTTGTCGCTCCCGAGGTCCGGCGAGGGCCCCCGGAGGCCGAAAACGGCCCAAATCCTGCCGCTCCAACTTTTGTCGGAGCGTCGGATCTCTGGGGAGGAGCCCCCCTCTGGGCAGACCCGCGCGGGCGGCGCCTTCAGCTTGGCGGCGTCGAGCGCCGCCGCCCACCCGCCGCCCAGGCCGCCGGCGGGCGCCGCGGGCATGGCGCCGCCCATGCGCCGGGGGCGGGGGGCGCCCAGGGGGGGGGGGGAGCGCTCGGCGCCCCGCGCGGCGCCGCGGTGAGGGGGATGGGGGAGGACGAGAGGTCGAGGATCGAGGGGGGAGAGGGGGTCGAGGGGGAAGGGAGAAGGAGGATCGAGGAGGGGGGGGGGGGGGGTCGAGGAGGAGGGGGGGGGGAGGGGGAGAGGGGAAGGGAGTGGGGGGAACGAGGAGGGGCGTGGGGAGGAGGGGCGCGCCGCGCCGCGATGGGCGAGGGGGATTGGATAGGGCCTGTCGCAAAACGAAGCGACGTTGCCCAAACCCCTGGCCCGAAGGCGTGGCTCGGCCTGATTTGGGCTGCCTGCGGAACTCGCGGGCGCCCGCGGTGAGGGAGGGAAGGAGGGGAGGGAGGGACGGGGGGAGGGGAGGGAGGGACGGGGGGAGGGAGGGGAGAAGGAGAAGGAGGAGGAGGAGGAGGCGGGGGAGGGGGAGGGGAAGTCCCAGGAGGAGCGGGTCGAGGGAGGGGGTGATGGGAGGGGGACGGCATTCTCCCCAGAGGGGCCAGGGGGGGAGGACACGACAGCAGCTGGCAGATCAGGCAGGGTGGCCCGCCTGCTCGCGCGCCCTGCCGCGCTCGGTGAGTTGTCCAGCAACCGCGCGCTGCTCGAGGCGCAGGCTGCAGGTAGACGCTCCGAAGCAGCACGGGGAGGAAGGAGATGGAGGAGGGAGGAGAGGAGGAGGGAGGGGGAGGGAGGAGGCAGAGGAGGAGAGGAGGAGGGACGGGGAGGGAGGAGGCAGAGGAGGGAAGAAAGGAGGAAGGGAAGGGAGGAGGAGGAAGGGAGGGGAGGAGGTAGAGGAGGTAGAGGAGAAGAACTGACGCTTCGGGCCACCGCGACAGAACTTCGAAGAAGAAGAGGAATAAGGACAAGCAAGAGCGCCAGGGGAATGAGGAAGAGGAGAAGAGGGAGGAAGACCATAAGGAGGTGGCGGATTGTCTGATTGATTTCTTGTGTGGACTGGGGATGCCCAGGCCCAGAAAAAGCCCGCCCCCACAACAAATTAGCTTGGCGAATGACCCAACCATATGCAGTTGTGAACACCACAATTGTCAATGTCATCTTTGGTGGAGCTCGCTTTGGTGCCATGGCACGAGTGAGGGGTGAGCCGAATCGGATGCGGGTGCGCCATACGGACCCTGCCACTGGGGCCTTCGGTGGAACTCCTTCTGGGGCCACGAAACGTGTGAAGCGTGTGCGGAATCGGATGCGGGTGCAACATGCGGACCCTGCCGCTGGGGCCCTCGGTGGGACTCCATGTAGCCACGAAGCGTGTGACGGGTGTGCCGAATCGGGTGCGGGTACAACATGCGGACCCTGCCGCTGGGGCCCTAGGTAGGGCTCCCTACACGAAGCGTCTGAGTCATGTGCCGAGTCGGGCGCGGGTACGCCATGCGGATCCTGCCGCTGGGGCCCTCGGTGGGGCTCCCTACGGAGCCACGAAACGTGTGACGGGTGTGCCGAATCGGGCGCGGGTACAACATGCGGACCCTGCCGCTGGGGCCTTCGGTGGAGCCCCCGATGTATGGGGCCGCGAAACGTGTGACGGGTGTGCCGAATCGGGTGCGGGTACGCCGTGCGGACCCTGCCGCTGGGGCCTTCGGTGGAGTCCCCGATGTATGGGGCCACGAAACGTGTGAGGGATGAGCCGAATCGGGTGTGGGAACGCCATGCGGACCCTGCCGCTGGAGCTTTCGGTGGAGTACCCCATGGAACGACCAAGCGTGCGAGCGACGTGCCGAATCGAGCGCGGGTACGCCATGCGGACTCTGCCGCTTGGGCTTTCGGTGGAGCTCCCTTTGGGGCCACGACAAGTGTGAGGGATGTGACGAATCGGGCGCGGGTACGCCATGCGGACCCTGCCGCTGGAACCTTGGGTGGAAACCCCAAGTGGAGCCACGCAGCACGTAAAGGATGTGCCGGCTCGGGAGCGGGCACGCCATGCGGACTCTGCCGTTGGGGCCCCTCATGGGGCACGCAAAGTGTGAGAGGTGCGCTCAATCGGGTGCGGGCACGCCGTGCCGTGGCAGTGGTTTTCCGTAGATGTCCCTCTGTATGAGGCCACAAAACGTTTAATGGGTCTGCTGGATCGGGTGCGGGTACACCATGCGGACACTGCCGCTGGGGCGTTCGGTAAAACCCCCTTGTTCAGGGACACGAAGCGTGTAAAAAATGTGCCAAATCGGGCGCGGGTGCGCCATGCGAACCCTGCCGCGGGGTCTTTCGGTGGAACCCACATGGGGCCATGAAGCGTGTGAGGACTGTGCCGGATCGGGTGCGGGTACACCCTGCGGACCCTGCCCCGAGGGCCTTCAGTGGAGCCCGCCTATGGAGCCACGGAACGGGTGATGGAGTGCCGATGCCGAATCGGGCGCGTTCACGCCTTGCGGGCCGTCCGCTGCGGTCTTCGGTGGAAGTGCCTCGAAAAAGGCCACGAAAGGTGTGATCTGATGCGGGTACGCGACGCGGACCGTTTCGCTCGGGAGTTCAATGGAGCTCCCACTGGGTCCACGGAGCGCGTGATTGGATGCGGGCATGCCACGCGGACCTTGCCGACAAGGCCTCCCGTGGAATTCCCTGGCTGTGCTGAATCGGATGTGTGTGTGTGCGCAATGCGCACCCTGTCTCTGAAGCCTCATGTGGACCTCCCTATGGGGCCACGAAGCGTGTGAGGAGTGTGTGTGTGTGTGTGCGTGTGCATGGTTAAGGGGCGCGCTACTGATGGTGCAACTGATGCTGCTGATGCGAATGAAGGTGATGGTGATGGTGATCGTGATGATGATGACGATGCTGCGGGTGATGCTGACGATGGCAAAGATGATTATGCGGAGCTGTGATTGCGCGCCTTTGGCCCCCTGTTTGCTGAATGTGTTAGGGCATGCTGCCCAAATCTGATATCAGAAGCGACGATTCGAGCACATTCCGAGTCAAGGCGAACAGATTCGAGCCACTTTCGGCCCGTCCGAAATTCCGGACAACCCAAGATGCAGAGGCGGCGCGCAGTCCTCGAAACCGAAGCGCCCAGCAAGAAATCAGGGCTCGGAGCCGCGCCGCGGGGCGAGAATGCCCGCGAGGCTGGCTCCGCCGATCGACGGCCAGCTGGGACGCGCCGCTATCGCTTCGCACGCACATGCTCGCGCACCCTCTCGCTCGACATCGAAGAGTTCCAGCGAGCCGCGCCCCGCTCCACGCCCATCGCGCCCAGCGCGAGCTCCTCCATCGCGCGCGGCCGCGCGGCGCCCTCGACGTGGGGTCGCGGGGGGAGA
Organism: Prorocentrum cordatum; assembly: GCA_963575745.1. Lineage (NCBI taxonomy): Eukaryota > Dinophyceae > Prorocentrales > Prorocentraceae > Prorocentrum > Prorocentrum cordatum. The sequence continues at coordinate 554,360 of CAUYUJ010016660.1, read as the reverse complement.
TGCGCGGGGCGCGTCCGCCGCGTTCTTCATGGGGGCCAGAAAAGATTATCTCTCGCTGGTCGGCCTGTAGATTTTGATTCGCTGGCCCTCATCGCCGATGACGATGAACCGACATGACCGCCGACCGCGATGATCGCATGATCTCTGATCACGATGAAGCCGACATCTGCGTGACGCGACGCCAAATGTACGAATCGACCGAGCTTGCGAATGAAGAAGCGCCCAGCGCGGCGTCGCAAGACATTTGGACACCATGGCCCGCCGCCGGGGACAGGGGGGAGGTTCCACGTCAGCCTGGATGCGCCGAGAAACGACCCTGTGCGTCTGGCGAAGGGGCGCCCGATACGCCCTAGAGCGAGCCCCCGCAGAAGCCCGCGAGGAACCGCTCGCATCTGCCCCGACAGGGACGCAACCCAGACCCACGACCAGTGGAATGAAAGAGTTGGCGGTTTGGGCCCACGCAAAACGAGACAATCCCTCATTTCATCGATCTGGCCTGGCCCGGGTTCCGAGGCGGCGGGCCGATCGACGCAGGGCCTTGCCCTCGCTTTGAGCGCGCGCGCAGCCCAGCGCCAGAGGCCTTCGGATAATAACGGCGCACACGTTCGTTTGGGCATGAGGGTTCCCGTCGACGTTGCCGGGCAGCCTTGACGCGCGCGCTGATTGAACTGGGTCGAGCCGCGACTATACAGGCACGCGTGGCCACGATGTCTGCTCGGGGGCCGCTCGAAGCAACCGGGGGGCCGACGCATCGCGCATCGTTCTCGAGAAGCTCAGCAGCATCTCGATGGCAACGCTCGCTCGGCACACAGGTCCCAAGGAGGCAGCAGGAAGCGAAACGAAGAGCGCGCCGCATAATGACTCCATTCCACGTCTACGGTCGAAAACCTGCAGAGCCGCGCGCGACTTGCGACTCGCGCCCGTCGGCGCGCAGCCCTCGATCGCCGCCCTCTGCCAAGGCCCCCCCCCCCGCCGCGAAGACGATGCACCCTTGATCCTCGTCGTGCGTCGCGCCCGCTCGGCACGCCCCGACGAACTCCGCCTCGCCTCCGCGCCGTTCGCCCCTGGCCGCCCCCGCGGGGCCGCGATGCCCTTCGCGGCCTGAGCCTCCGCGGCGTCGCCCGTCTCCTTCGCGAGCGCGAGAATGAGGCCTGCGAGCGCCCAGATGTTCGGGGCGCCGCGAACGCGGCTTTCCCCGCCCTTCTTCGCCGCCTCCGAGTAGTCGCGCGCCTGCCCCGACATGCGCGCCAGCTCGGCCGTCGGCGACGGGCGCGCAAAGCGTCGAACGGGCGGCGGCCGGGCTCGCGCGTCTGCCGCGCGCGCCGCAGGAGAAGCTTCGTCATGAGCACCGAGAACACGCGCAATCCCTTGTCGTCGATGCCCCTGAGCTCCTCTTGGACCCCCCCTCGAATACCGGCGCGCTCGCCCTTGCCGCCGCGCGTGGGCCACCGCGCCGCTTGCCGCGCTCGACTTCTGCCGCCTGCAGCGCCGTGGGCACGGCGAGAGACTGGGGGCGCGTTGCGGGGAGCTGGCCGCGGCAAGTGCGCGCCTCTGGCGCGATCGTAGTACGCCCCCAACGACTCGGGCTCGAACCTGCATGCGGGGCGGACAAACGACGCGCGCCCCATCGACCCCCATGCCCGCGTGCCCCCACTTGGTCCGAGACGACCGAGGCCCCGCGACGCTGGCGCGCGCGCGCCCTCGGGCGACGGAAGAGAAAGCAAAGGCAATTCGCGCGCTGGTTCGTTAGCGCGCGGCAGCAGAGCGGGCGCAGCGCGCCGCAGGGCCCGCCCTTGGCCTTCGCCGCGTGCGCCGCCGGCTTCTTGAACGAATCGGAGACAGCAGCGCTTCTCGCCCTGCGCGTCGCCGTCGCCTAATGCCGCGGCCTCTCCCCGCGCGCGAGCGACGCCTCGATCGGGTTCGCGTCGACCCTGGGGACAACGTCGGAGACGCGGTCGTTCGCCCAGAGCTCCTGCCGCGCACGGCCAACACCCCCCACTCCTGGGAACAAATACCTCGGCGCCGCTGATGCCCCACAGCAGCGCGAGGCGGCGCGCGAACAGCCTCGCGCAGGGCGCGGCGGCCACCGCCAGCAGGCCGCTCGCGTCGACGGGGGGCGGGGGGCCCCCCAGTGACTCCCGCGGCGCGGCGATCACCTGCAGGAGCGCCAAATGATACACCCCCGTGTCCTGCAGCCGCCTCGCCCGCTGCGTCGCCGGTGCCGCGCGAGCGGGCGCCGCGCCCCACCTGCGCACGATCTCCTGGTTGGTGAAGACCTGGGCGCGGCGCTCGTTCGCCGCCTGAGACCCCCTCTCCAAGACGCGAAGCTCCCGGCAGATCGGCGGGCCCAGGCGTCAAAGTTCAGCCTCCGACGAGTTGTTCCTGCACATCCCAGACAGCATCACACCCACCATTGCCCAAGAGCACCTGCCTCTTCAGCTTCCTCGGCACGCGCGCGAAAAAGAACTTGCCCATTTCGCTCCGCCCTTTCTTGGGCGCCTCCTCGCGGCTGCTGGCCTCGACGTTTGCGTCGTCGTTGCAGACGTAGTGGCCACCCAAGTGTCGAGCGCGTGGAAGTACGCGCACAGCGCCCGCAACTTCAAATTCTCCTTCGGGCGCAGCCCCGTGACCATCTCTTGCTTGTGCACATTATGCTTGAAAGCCCCCCGCCTGCAGCTCGATGCCGCGGAGGTCCTGGCATTTCTCTATGATCATATGCGACTCCGTCGCCAGCCCCGTCTTCACAGCGCGACGCTTCTTCAAGTCACCAGCGAACTGCGCCGCGGCGCAGCGGACGGGCAGCTCCACGATCGCCGCCTTGAAGTCGAGCTGCGAGTCCTGACGCTCGCGCTGCTCGCACCGGCGCTGAACGGGCCTCCTGGGGGCCACCGCGACATGCCCGCGTCTCAAAGCAACATGCTGAACCTCCCCGCGGGCCCCCACCTCATCGGCGAAATGGTGGAGTCGATCGCGTACGAGACAAGTCCACTGGCGCCACCAGCTCCTCCACCGCCTCATCAAGCAAGTCCAGCGGCGTGCAGGCGAAGGTGTTGGACATGTCCTGCAGATCCGAGACGCTCCAGTTGCCGGCCGCGCCTGGCGCGAAGCTGACGCATCTTGTAACCAACATCGCGTCCTCGCTCCTTTTTCTATGCGCCGGGTACCAATTACAGGCAGGGTCGAAACTGACCTGGTACTCTAGGCACTGCTGCTTCTTGTGGAGGGCCCCGAAAGAATAACTTCCAACAAGTGCAGAACAGGTGGATGAGGCGCTTGGAATCGAGGCCCTTCTTCCCGTTGTGCTTGTCAAGGTGATGCCCGCAGGACCACTGTGCAACAGCAGGCGCGCCATCGGCGCGACGAATGTATAACAGGACCTCCATCACCTCCTCGCTGAGGCTCTGGCACTTCAGCGCGACCTCCTCGATGTTGGCCGGCCCCAGCCCACGGGGAGGACGTCTCGCTGTCGAGCGGTGTCGAAGTTCCATGCAGCACAGCAGCAACTCCACGGGCACGTTCCCCTGTTCGCTGTCGCGCCTCTTGCCGCTCTTGCGCATGGCCCAGACCGTCGCCTTGTAGTCACGCTCAGCAAACTGTGCGAGGGTAACCGCATCTTTCTTGAAGGGAGGGAGCCATCTCCGCTCTTTCTGCAGCCAGTGCGTCACGATCGATTCCCATGGCAGATATGCCGCCCTCCTCGATCGGCTTCGCCATGTGTGCTGCCACCGCCAAAGCCGACGGACGTGACCCAGGTGTCGTGCAGTACTGTCTCCGTTTCGCGCCCTGAGCCCGCTCGGCCAGCAAGAACGCCATCTGGTGCTGCTCGAAGGAGTGCCCGCGCCGTGATGATGATGATGATGATGATGATGATGATGGTGATGATGAAAAGGATAATGATGACTATGATGCTGATGATGATGGTGCTGAAGATGATGATCATACTGTTGTTGATGCTGCTGATGCTGATGACGATGGTGATGCTGATCCTGCTGCTGATGATGATGGCGATGCCGACGAGGGCAGAAGCAAAGAGGGGGAGGACGGAGGGAGGAGGAGGAGGAGAAGGAGGAGGAGGAGGAAGGATGAGGAGGAGGACGAGGAGGAGGAGGAGGAGGAGAGGGACGCGGGGACTGTCTGGCCAAAACGAAGACCCAACACTACAGGATGGTTGGGCAAAATTTGGAGGACTTATCACCGCCACAAGAGAAACCAATGTGTCAATCCTCCGCATCGGGATTCAAATAGTAAATGCTCCACAAAAGGATGTAAGCAATAAGTACCCCAAATCTGATTCAAACGGTGAATTATCAACATAATCACTCAAACAGCAAATCATCCTCACAATAAATTCAACAATAAATAGTCGACGCGATGATTGAAACGCATGTGCAACAACTTACTCGTGAAAATCATTCGTAAATATATGATTATCAAACTCATTACGGAATGAATTCTCGGATGAATTATTTTCGAAGTCTCGGCATCCTTCCGTGCAATCTTCCAACGCCACTTTTAAACACCAGGCGGTGGAAATCGAAAACACGTAGAGTCCACCCAGGCCTTTATATACAAGCCCCATTCGGAGGAGGAGGGATGAGGGAGGATGAGGGAGGAGGGAGGAGGGAGGAGGGGGGAGGAGCAGGAGGAGAAGGGGAGGAGGAGGAGGAAAATAAGGAGGATAAGGAAGGAGGAGGAGGAGGAGGAGGAGGAGGAGGAGGAGGGAGGAGGGAGGAGGAAGAGGAAGGGGAGGAGGAGACTGATCGAGGAGGGGTCGCTCCGAGGCTCGCCCCGCGGGGGGTGGGGGCGTGTGGGAGGACGAGCGCCGCGGCGACGAAGAGGTCCCCTGGCCCAGGTCGAAGGGCCGGCCCCGAAAACCAGTACCCGCCCAAAGCCAGTAGTGGTCCTTACCCAGAGATCCGACGCTCCAAGAAAATTGGAGCGGCGGGATGTTGGCCGTTCCCGGACTCTGGGGGCCCTCGCGGTGCCGGGCGCGGCAAAAAACGCCCCGGGACGAAAAAACAGTTTCGGGGTTGAGTGGTGCGGACCTCCGGGGCCCACGCAGCGTACGCATCGAAAAAACTAGAGCCGCCGGATGTCTGGGTATGTCAACGTCTTAACTGCATGAGACACCTGTTGACTGGTGCGCAGGCGCAGTTGGCGTGTAGCGTAGAATGGGAGGGGGAGGAGCAGGAGCAGGAGGAGGCGGAGGAGGAGGAGGAGGAGAAGGAGGAGGAGGAGGGGGAGGAGCAGGAGGAGGAGGAGGAGGAGGAGGAGGAGGAGGAGGAGGAGGAGGAGGAGGAGGAGGAGGAGAGGAGGGGAGGAGGAGGAGGGGGAGGAGGAGGAGGAGGAGGAGGAGGAGGAGGAGGAGGAGGGGGAGACACCGCAGACAAACGCGCAGACAACGTGTGCCCTCGACCCGCGATCTTCGACCCTCGAGCGCCGAGGGCGAAGCTCGAGGCGCGAGCCTCGCGCGGGCCGAGGATCGGGCGCCGAGGATCGAGGCTCGAACATGGACCATCGAACCTCGGCCCTCGATGCCACGATCGCCGATGAATGGCAACGAGTGGGGGGGGGGGGGTCCGGGGAGGGGGGGGGAATCGACCTGGCATCGGCGGCGCAGCGCCGATGGATCGGCGTGAGGCCCCCGACAGCGGGTCCGCACGCTCCTGGGCGGGGAGGGCTCTCGGGCCCCTGCCGGCGACGCGCGGGCGGTTGGGGTCCGACGCGTCCCCGCCCCCCCGCGAACGAGGCTCGGGCGCTGGCAGAACTGGGTTTCGTGGGACCTTTGGGCATGGCTTAATGGGGGGTTCACCAATGGGGGGGTCAGAAAAGGTCCCCTTTCGTGCTCCTTTCGGGCCCCTCCAGAGCCCTAGGGGGCTCGTTTAGGTACCGTTTGGGTACCTTTTCGGACCACACTCGCCACCCCCCCATTTATGATCCCCCATTACGCAGCGCCCAAGACCTGGTTCAGTGATCTGCACCGGGGACGCCCCCCGTTTTATGCCACTAGCCGGAGTTGCCGTCGCCCGAAGACAGCACCAGCTGTGGCACACCTGGTTCAGTGATCCTGGCCCACTCAAGGGCTCCAGGGCCCTACCACTTGCGGGCAAGGTTCGTATCCATATCCAGTGCGTCTTGGATTTTTTGGGAAGGAGCGTCACCAGGCCGAGGCGCACTGGATATGGATAAAAATCGAGCCTCTAGGGGGCAAACTTATCCACATCCAGCGCGCCTCTGGTTTCTGGGGGAGGGAACCCGAAACTCCATATCGCAGTGGACATGGACAGAAGTAATGCCCGCACCACTCACCGGGCCCCCTTGCCCGGGGCCCTGGCCAGCCCCGACTATACCCCCCGCGAGCGAGGCCCCCGCGCCGAGGGCACGCGGAGGGCGCGGCGCCGCGCTTTCTCCGGCTCGCCGGCGGCACAGACGCGGCCGGGGGCGCAGGGCTCGGCGTCCAGCCAGGCGCTGGCCACCCACTTCTCGCCTGCAGGCACGGAGATGGAGGAGAAGGAGGAGGAGGAGGAGGAGGAGGAGGGGGAAGAGGAGGAGGAGGAGGACGGGGAAGAGGAGGAGGAGGAGGAGGAGGAGGAGGAGGCAGGAAGGGGGGGGGAGCGGGGGGGCGCAGGGCTCGGCGTCCAGCCAGGCGCTGGCCACCCAGTTCTCCCATCCAGGCACGTGGGGGGGGGGGGGGGAGCGGGGCGTGCCCTGGTTGGCACACTCTGGGCTACATGAATCTTCGTGGCGATGCTCCCCTGGACCTCTCTGGGGTTGCGGTTCGACCAGGATCTCGAGGGGAATCCAGCCGCGGCGACGAGAAACTTGGCCCTCACAGCGCGAAAACATCCCGGGGCCGCGCTCCCAACTCCCTTCAAAATGAATCCCTCGACCTCTCTTTCGAGCTGCTTTCAGCCGCGGCGGCGACGTTGTAGACGTGACTGATTTTTCTCGTGGCGAATTCCTCGAAATCGGTTCCTCGGATCTGTCCTGGGGCTAAGAGGATTCAGCCGCGGCAGCGAGAAGTGTCAGGGAACCCCGAAGAAAACACGTCCTCGCCGTCGTAAGTGGCCTCCCGGATCGGGTCAGAATATATGGAATCGGAGGATCAGGCCGCATCGTCGATGCATCACAGATGCATCGGCGACGTCGGCATGAAAGAAATCGGGCTCCGCATCGCGCCGCATCGTCGATGCGATGTGGCGAGATCCTCCGACCTCATCTGCTCTGACACCCTCTAGCGGGGTCTGGGTGCCTTGAACAAAAAACCTTGCCATCTCTTGGGGCCGCATATTCTCCTTCAGTGGATGTTTTCTCCTACGCTACCCGCATGGAGGTCTTGTAGTGGGTCCACCCAACCACAACCGATATCTCAACGCTTTTCGCACCATTGGAAAACTCAATGCAAACAGGAGAGCGTTTCTTTATTTTCGGCGGTAATGGGCGTTATCAGGGGTCGGCGGGGGGGGTATAACGTAACGCCACCCCCACAGGAACATGCTATTATTTTCCAGGATATCGACCGTCATCGGCCCCGCCCTCCCCACCACAGATGACGTCACGTTCCGCGCCAGCGGCGTCCAGGAATGCCTAGGTAACGCCTGTGTACACCACAGTGCTCGCGTGCACCACAGCGCGCGTACACCACAGCGCCTGCGTACACTGCAACAGCCGTGTGCAACGCAGCGCCTGTGTACACCACAGTGCTTGCGTGCAGCACAGCGCCTGTGTACATCACGATGCTTGCGTGCACCACATCGCCTGTCCACACCACAGCGCCTGTGTACAGCACAGCATCCGCGTGCAACGCAGCGCTGGTGTACACCACAATGCCTGCGTGCACAGGACAGGAAGAAGGAGCATGTCAGTGTGGATCTGGTGCGGACAGCTAAAACACCACGCCAGGGAACTGCTGAGAATAGAATGAAACGTTTTTCCCTCGTCCCTCCTTCCCCACCTCTACCTCCACCTCCACATCCTCCTCCTCCTCCTTCCTCACCCTTCCCCCCTGTCGTGCGGGTCGGCGCTACAGCGCACGTGCGCATCTTAGCGCGCGCCGAAGAATGGTCGATTGAATCAGTCCGCTTGGTTTTCGGGTGGCCTATTCTGCCGGAGCCTCCTGGATGCATATGGGAGGAGTTAGGATGGTGCAAGAGGAGTCGTAGATTCCAGCGGCGCTCCTTTTTCCATAAGGATTCCTTTCCAAGTCCTAAAAAAAACTTGCTTTCTGTGGAATCCACCGGCGCTCCATTTTCTCACAAGGATTCCATCTAAAGTTCTATAGGCAACAGTTGTGTTCTGTTGCATGCACACAGGCGCCGAGGTGTACACAGGCGCTGTGGTGCACGCAGGCATTGTGGTGTACACAGGTGCTGTGTTGCACACGGCTGATATGGTGTACGCAAGCGCTGTTGTGGACACGGGCTGTGTGGTGTATACAGGCGATGTGGTGCACGCAGGCACTGTGGTGTACACAGGCGCAGTGGTGATCGCTACCTACATGCTGCTGCGACCCGTCCTCGGTCATTCCCAAACATTCCCAGACGCCGCCGGCGCGAAACGTGACGTCTTCGGTCCCGCCCCCCCCTCCACAGATGATGGCCGTCATCGGCCCCGAATAGTAAAACAGGCTCCAGCGGCTTCCGCGCGCACGACGACGATGAGCGACGAGCGACGAGCGACGAGCGACGAGCGACGACGACGACGACGACGACGACGACGACGACGTCGACGACGACGATGACGACGACAACGGCGTCGGCGACGACTGCGGATCAGACCCCTATGCGGATTCATATGCGGACCCGATGCGCACGGCGGCTGTGCTCGGGGCGCCCTGGGGGGAGGGGAGCGTTACGTTACAGGGGAGGGGGGCGGAGCTGGAACGCCCACGATACCCAAAGCAATAAAGAAAGTCGCTCCAGAGACTCGAAGAAGTACCTAAGGCAGATACTTCAACCAAGAAGGCCCTAATGCCATCCGAGGCTCGAAACTCCTGCCCTCGAACCCCGCATCTTTTCCTTCAGCCGGCTTTCGCCTGGCCTTCGGCCGCCTTCTGCCGAGGAAGAGCTGTCAGCTGTTTTGACCCCCGAAGGCGAAGCCCTTTCTGGGACGCCCCATCATCTGGGAGTGCTAGAACTTCTGCCCCTATGCGAACCGCCGCCGCCGCTGGGACGCCCCCTTCGTCATGGCGCATTTGGCACGGCGCGCGCCACAGCTAACATGGAAATCGTCCAGATTCGTGGCCGATTTCGGGCACCGAAGGTAAAGGAATCAAGAACTGCACAAACATAACCCGTCGAAGCTCCGCGCGGCTTTCTTGGATCTGCGCTGAAGCCCTTTCTCCCGGGCGCGCGGAGCGCGCAAGGGGCGACGCAAGAGGAGCCGCCGAGGGGAGGGGTCCGCGCAGATCCAAGAGATCCGCGCGGAGCTCCGAAACGTTTCATTGTGTGGGAGTCCAGAAAATCGTGCCTTCTCCTTTCGTCCTTGGCCCGCCCCCGCCGCTCGGCGGCGACGGGACAGACAGATAGCTCATATGGCGGGCATTGGACGCATTTGCGGGGAGCCTCCCCGAAGACATGGAGCATCGGTGCCCCCGGATACATGTATATGGGGAGGCCACAATAGAGGACTCCTAGATGGGGTCGGAGTAGATGGGGTCAAACATTGCGCCGCATCGCCGATACATCGGCGATGCATCGGGGATGCACCGGCGATGCATCCTCGACGTGGGCGATGCATCGGCGACGTCGACGTGAAGCAAATCGGGCTCCACATCGAATCGCATCGCCATTGCATCATCGATGCGGCACGATCCTCCGACCCCATCTGCTCCGACCCCATCTAAGAGACCTAGACACAAGGCGCCGATACTGCTACTCCGCAGACCTCTCCCGGGCTACGTTCTGACCAGGATTTCGGGGCGAATCTAACGGTGGCGACGATGGGGGCCCCCAAAAGCGGGCAACGGACGAAGGATAGCAGTATAGGTACACTTTCCTCCTGAATTGCTCCCCGCTGGGCTATTCGCCCCTATCGACGCCTCCGAGCCGCCGCCGTCGTCTCGCTGTCTTCGAGGTTTTACAGCTATATCTGTAGTTATATATTTTTATATATATAAATGTAATCAGTGGAGGCCCGACCACAAGAAACCTTCCAAAAGAAACCCAACCCTGAGACCCCAGGCCGTCCATTGATTTTCGGTGCGAGAGCGTCACGCTTTCCATGGCAAAACCATCGAAACCCAAGAAACCCTGGGCACCCTGGAGGCAAGCAGGGTGTTTCTTGGCATGGGACACTGTGTATATATATATATATATATATATAAGTAAATGTGTGTCTATATGTATGTATATATATATATAGCATCACTTGTTCATTACTATGTTTGTTCTTTTCATTTTTTCCGAGGCGGTCGCCGGCGCGCACCGGGCAGGCGGCGTGCGCGGAAGGCACCTCCGGGGCGGCGCCGCCCTCCTCGGCGGCCCAGCTGTTCCTCCGCGAGTGGGCGGCGCTCGGTGTGCGCCAGCGCGTGGGCTCGTCGTCGTCGTCGTCGTCGTCGTCGGCGTCGGCGTCGGCGTCGGCGTCGGCGTCGTCGGCGGCGTCGTCGTCGTCGTCGTTCGTCGTCCGACGTCCGAAGTCCGTCGTCCGTCGTCCGTCGTCCGTGTCCGTCGTCCGTTCCTGTCGTCCGTCAGATCGTCCGTCGTCAGTTGTCCGCTGGGCCCCCCTGGCGGCGCCTCCGGCGCCGCCACTGGCGCGCTCCATGCGCCAGGGATGGAGAGGGCGCCGACCCCAGACATCCACGCGGAGTTCCGAAAATCTATGTTTATGCCGTTCTGTCTTCCTCGAGGTTCGGACGACGAATTCCTCCTTCTCCTCCTCCTCCTCCTCCTTATTCCTTTCTCCTCCTCTAACAAATACGATGACGACAACAACGGAGGGCTGACGATTGACGACGGGGACGACGGACTGCGGACGACGGACGATGGCCGAGGGACGTCGGACGACGACGTCGTCGACGACGACGACGATGACCGCGACGACCACGGCGACGACGACTGCGACGGCGACGGCGACGACGACGACGACCGCGGCGACGACGGCGACGGCGACGACCACGGCGACGGCGACGATGACGACCGAGGCGACGGCGACGGGCGACGACGGACAGCGACGACGCCGACGGCGGCAGCGACGAACGCACGACCACGCCGCCGCCCTCCGCGCCTCTGCCTGGGCCGCCGAGGGCCGCCGACGTGCAGCGGAGGAGGCGCCGAGGGGCCGCCGAGAAGCCGGGATTTTCCCGATACGCGCCCCCCCAGTCCTCCTCCTCCTCCTCCTCCTCCTCCTCCTCCTCCTCCTCCCTCCTCCTCCTCCTCCTCCTCCTCCTCCTCCTCCTCCTCCTCCTCCTCCCTCCTCCTCCCTCCTCCTCCTCCTCCTCCTCTCTCCTCCTCCTCCTCCTCCTCCTCCTCCTCCTCCTCCTCCTCCTCCTCCTCCTCCTCCTCCTCCTCCTCCTCCTCCTCCTCCTCCTCCTCCCTCCTCCTCCTCCTCCTCCTCCTCCTCCTCCTCCTCTCCTCCTCCTCCTCCTCCTCCTCCTCGTCCTCCTCGTCCTCCTCCTCTTCCTCCTCCTCCTCCTCCTCCTCCTCCTCCTCCTCCTCCTCCCCAGCGGTCTGGGAGAGTGCCTCCGCCAGATCCCACGAGAAGACACAGTGCTCGTCCGACGGCGACGTGGCCCCAGAACGCCAGAGGACACGCGGGTTGCACAGGTTGGGATGGACAGGACACAAGGGCACCAAGCTACCCTCGACTTGGCATGGCCGGCCTACCAATCGGGGCCGCCTGCAGGGGGGAACCAACCCAGGGAGGGACATCTCGACCTGTTTTGGTGTTGTTTTTAATTTGGCTGTTGTAAGCGCGCCGAAACGTCAAGGGAGGGACACCTCGACCTGGAATCGGCGACACATCGCCGAAGCGGAACCGCATGGCCCTGGCCGGGGCGGGCTGTCGGGCCCCGATCGGCGCTGCATGGGCGACTCGGGGCCGAGGCCTCCCTGGCATTGCCCCGGAGCGCAAGACCGCTTCCCTCGGCGTAGACCTCACCTTAGTGAAAACGGCCTGGGACCGAAACCGACGGACCTGGACCCGCAAAAATAACGGCCGCGACGCCCTCTCGCGAACCGAAAACGGCCAAGTCCTCAATCGACGTGTCAGGGTAGGAGGTCTGTCCAACCCCGATTCCCCAGGGGCGATTTTCATCCCGGGTCCACTTCGGATGCCCGCCGGACCCGACAGCGGGCCCCTGCCGAAGAGATCGGGGGCGGACCAGGAGAGAGGAGCGTCCATGGGGGGGGGGGCTCGCAGATCATGGCCCGAAGCACGTGCGCGGACCAGGAGGGGGGGCAGGGAGCGTACCGAAATAGGAAGAGAGGCCACAACATCGGTAGAGATGCCATGGCCCCCGCCATGATACCCCCCCCCTACAGGGCAGTTTTTAATACATCGGATTTTTAGACATAGGATGTTTCATACATGATTAATTTAGGAATAAATTTATGCATGAACTCATCGTTGTTTTTAATACTGAACCCTGCAGGTTTAATACATGATCCGCACGCGGAGCATGTATGAAAAACGGCACTGTAATCATCAGCCCCCTCCTGGCCGCCCCCGAGAGGAGCGAGGAGAGAGACCGCTGGGACTAAAGCGCGCAAAACCTGGGGATGTCTGCGACGACGGCGGCGGTCCTACACGCCCCCGCGGCGCCGCGCGCCAGCGCAGCGCGGCGGCGACGACGACCCCGCTCCTCCTTCTCCTCCACCTCCTCCTCCTCATCCCTCCCCCCTTCTTCTCCCTCCCTCTTCCTCTGCATCTTCCTCTTCCTCTTCCTCGTCCTCCCTCCTCTTCTCCCGCTCCCGCTCCATCTCCCTTCCTCTCTCTCTCTCTCTCTCTTTCTCCCCCCCTCTTGATCCTCCTGTTCATCCCTCTTCCTCCATCATCCCTTCCGCTTCTCCCTCCCCCTCACCCTCTCCCTTTCCCTCTCCCTTTCTCCGTCCCCCTCTGTCCCTGCTCATTCCCCTCCTGCTCCTTCTGCTCATCCCTCTCCCTTCCCCTCCTCTGACTGGGGGGGGGGCAGAGATACCGATACCGCTACCACCTGGACTTCTCCCGGGGTGCATTCTCACCCGAGTTTCGAGGAGAATCCAGACGTGGCGACGAGGGTTCTCCAGGACGAGCAACAGTATCAGTACTTTTTCCTGCTCCTCTTCGTCCTCCTCCTCCTCCTCATCTGACGACGACGACGACAAAGAGAAGGAGAAGGAGAAGGAGGAGGAGGAAGAGGAGGAAGAACGAGCTTGGCCAGCAGGGAGGCGAACGGGCCAAAGGCAGAAGCAGCGGGGAATCTGAAAATCCGATCTTGCGGGCTACACTCTGATATCATTCGGGAGATGAAGCAACCTGGCCGGCTTGGCCCAGAGCTGTGGCGGCCACGACCCCCGCGGCCGCAGCGGACAACTGAAGGCTCATCTTGTTCATCTCGGCTCGGCACGAGAGGGAAAAGGAGGAGGAGGACGACGACCACCACCACCACCACGACGGCGGCGACCAGAACGATGGCGATCCTCCACGCAAGCGCGGCGCCACGCGCCGGCGCCCAGCACCTGGCGCCGAGCGCCGTCAGCGAGGACGCGCAGCCGGAGAGCCCGTACGGCGCCGCGCCCGCCGCCGAGGCGGGCAGGAAGCAGGTCTCGCCGCCGCCCTCGGGCGCCTGAGGCGGGCGGCCCGCCCAGGGAGGATCGAGGATCGGCCTTAGTTTAGTCATGACAGCGCACACGAGATGAGCCAGCCAAAAGCAGAGCACCAAGTCAGACTACAGTCGAGGTGCTGTCAGAAGAAGGAGCAGCGAAGCCCCTTGGGTGCACGAGGAGGGCTAGAGGAACAGCCAAGGAAAGACCAAAGGAACAGCGAGCCCCTTCCGAACCCAAACTGATCCTCATTTCAGCGTCTTGACTGTAACGCAAAGGACAGTGCCAGTCTGGCTTTTCTGGAGGGCGAGGATCGGCAGGAGCGGTCTGGGGTCGAGGGTCGTCGTGGGCGTCTCTGGGCCTTCCTGGACCTCTTGGGGCGCCCTCGTGGCCACGCCTGGGTTCGCCTCTGGGCAGAATGCATCCCCAGGACGAGATCCGGAGGCGGACTTTGGACCTCCAGTCCCAGGCTCGTGGCGCCGTGACAGCATCACGACAAAAAATGCTTGGCAAGTTTCGGCCCCACGGCCCCCAAGGCCGTCAGGAAAGGATCATGGAACGGAAAAACGGTCCTGCGAAAGAAACTCCTGGAAACTTCGCCGCTGCCGTCACCGTCGCTGGCGTCGCCATTGGCCTCGTCGATCGATCGGATGGCGGTTCGAGGGCATCTCACCGCCGTCCCCGGGCGTCTGTAGCGACGTCCACTTCAGGTCCGCACTAGTGCGATTGGTTTTTCCATTCTCCTCAGATGGAGCAGCAGGGATGATCGGGAGCGGATATCCCAGCGGCCACAAAAATTGGTGTGATGGGTGCAATCCCTGGACCTTGCCTTGCCTCCAGCGGTGCGCATGACACATGACACAACACGTGTAAACTGCTCACCTCTGTTTTGAGCAGGGACCGACCGTCCCGGCATTCCTATAGGCCTACCACGAACTGTTGTTAGAGCACAGAAATGTTCTGTGAACATAAAGCGACGTTCGTAGAACATAAACCCGATGTGTTAAAACAAAACAATATCGGCCAAGCATGTTCTAAGAACATTTCGCGGAAACCACAAGAGGTTCTCAGCACATTCTCTGGTGGGATTCTAGGCTTCGCCACTGCTCGACTGTGGCACTGTCTTTCCTTTCCTCCTGCCTGTCTTTCCTCCTCCTCCTCCTCCTCCTCCTCACCCCTCCCTCCACCGTCCTCACCCCGAGCTGCGCCCGCAGCCTGCTCACTGCTGCGCCGACCATCCTGAGCTGGACCCGTGGCGGAGATGCACCCCTAGACGGTGGGGAACACATCGAGGGCGGACAATCTCGCCATCGCTCGGACGTCCATTCCCTGTGTTTTTTTCAGTTTCGTGCGTGGTTTTTTCGCCGAATGATCAAGGATGCTCCTCGATGGCCCTCGCCGAAGGAAAAATGCACACGTCCGAGCGATGCCAAGACAATGCCGAAACAAGGCAGCAGGGCGGACGGCTCCGCAGTACGGTTTCTACCCGGAAGCGGCGCTGCGAAACCTTTGCGGATGTTTCCCTCGTAGCGCTCTGCCAGAGGATGCCAATGGTGGTAGGCAAGGGCCACGTAGAAGCCCCACAAAGGGGGACGGGGAGCCCTAGATCGCCAAAAACTTCCCAACAGTTGTTTCCGGAATCGCGCTCTCGCATCAAATCTGGCTACATGGTTGGTCCAAACAGCCACGATCTTTTGTAATTCTTGTAATGGTCGAGGTCTTACCCCTGTCCCGGCACGTTTTCACGACCCGATGCCTACTCCTCGACGCGCCGCTTCACGTTGCAAAGCACTCTAGTAGCAACCAATGTGAAGCAAGGGTGACCTTAACAATGAGGTCCAAAACTCAACCATGCAACAACAATATCATACGCAGTGTTGAACGCGGGGCTTTCTACGCAGTTTTTTTACGCAGTGAATTCTACGCGGTGTTCTCCACGCGGTGTGTGTTTTACGCGGTGTGTTCTACGCGGCGTGCGTGTGTTCTACGCGGTGAGATGTTAGTGCTCCAATCTTATCTAACATGTGTGTTTGGTGAAGTCCCCGCGCAAGCGGGAATTCAAGCTTTCGTCTTGAAATCCAATATGTTGCATCTAGTTGTTCTGGGTTCAGTCTCGGTGTGTGTTCTGCGTGCTGTGTGTGTTCTACGTGGTGCGTGTTCTTCGTGGTGTGTTCTACGTTGTGTTCTGCGTGGTGTGTGTGTGTGTGTTATGCGTGGTGTGTGTTCAAAGTGGTGTGTGTGTGCATGCTCTACACGGTGCTTTCTACGAGGTGCTTTCTACGCGTTGTTTTTTCCTACGCGGTGTATTATACGTGGTGTGTGTTTCCTGCGCAGTGTGTTCCTACGCGGCTTTCTACGCGGTGTGCTCTACGCGGTGCGTTCTACGTGGTGTGTTCTACGCGGTGTGTTCTACGCGGTGCATTTTGACAACTGCTTACCCTCAAATGTTCGCTGGCACGTCTGTTTATAGGAATTGCCGCGCAAACAGGGTCCAGTGTGTTGGATGGTTTCCAGGTTGAGCCTCGACTGTTTGACCAGTGCAATTTTACAGATTTTGATGTTGAATTGTTCCCTGGCATATGTGTGTTGCATGGGTGGCCGTGCAAGCGTGCGTGGTGCGTGTGTCTGTGTGCGTGTCTCTGTGTGTGTGTCGCTATGTGTATGTGTGTCGCTGTGCGTGTGTGCGTATGTGTGTATGTGTGTGAGTGTGCATGTGTGCGTGTGTGCGCGTGTGTGTGCTACGCTGTGTTCTACGCGGTGCTCTCTTCGCGGTGTTGTTACGCGTTGTGTGCTACACTGTGTGGTCTACGCAATGCTTTCTACGCGTTGGTTTCTACGCTGTGTGTTCTACGCGATGTGTACTACGCGGTGTGTTCTGCACAGTGTGTTCTACGCAGCGTGGTATACCTGGTGTGGCTTCTGCGTGGTGTGCTTTCTGCGCGGCCTGTTCTACGCAGTGTGTTCTACGTGGTGTGTTCTACGCGGTCTGTCCTGCGTGTGCTACGTGGTGTGTTCTGCGTGGTGTGTGCTCTGCGAGGTGCGTGGTCTGTGTGGTGTGTGTTCTGCGTGGTGTGTGTGTGTGTGTGTTCTGCGTGGTGTTCTACGTGGTGTATGTCCTGCGTGAGGTGTGTCATTGAATTCTGAGCAGTATGTTCGACGCGGTGTGCTCTCCGTGGTGTGTGCTACGTGGTGTGTGCTGTACATTGTGTGTTTGCTGCAAGGTCTGTGGTCTGCGTGGAATGTGTTTTTCGTGGTGTGTGTTCTGCGTGGTGTGTGTGCGTGTATGTTCTATGCGGTGTGTCCTACGTGGTGCGGGTTTGTGTGTGTGCTCTACGAGGTGTGTGTTCTTCGTGAGGTGTGTGTTTGTGTTCTGCGTGGTCTGTGTGAATGTTCTGCGTGGTGTGTGTTCTACGCGGTACGTACTACGCGGTGTGTTCAACGCGGTGTGTTTTGCACGGTGTTCCTACGCGGTGTGTTCCTACGCAGTGTGCTCTACGCGGTGTGTGCTAAGCGGTGTGTTCTACGCGGTGTGTTCTGCATTGTAGCACGTGTGTTTGGGAACGTCCCCCGCGCTGGCGGGATTTAGAACTTTTGTGTTGAAATCCAGCTTGTTGCATTTTTGATCCGGATTGAGCCTCGAATTTAAAGAAGCGCATGTTGCCAGATTGGTGTGTCCAAATGTTCTCTGGCACGTCTGTTTCGAGGGATTGCCACGCAAAGGAGAATTGAATATTTGCGTTGAGATCCAATGTGTTAGATTTGTTGTCCGGGTTGAGCCTCGAATTGCCGGCCAGTGCAATTTGTGAGATTTCAGTGTTCAAATGTTCCCCAGCAAGTGGCGTGCGTTCTACGTGGTGTGCTCTACGCGGTGTGTCCTACGTGGTGTGTGAGTGTGTGCTACATGCTTTTCTGTTCTGCGGTGTGTGTGTGTGTGAGTGTGTTCTGCGTGGTGTGTGGTCTGCGTGGTGTGCTTTGCGTGGTATGTGTTGCGTGGTGTGTGTTCTGCGTGATGTGTTCTACGTGAGGTGTGTGTGTGTGTTCTACGTGGTGTGTTTTCTTCGTCGTGTGCGTGTGTGCGTTTGTGTGTGTGTGTGTTTGTGGTTTCTACTTCTGCTCGATGTGTGTGCGTGTGTTTTTGTGTTTGTGGTTTGCATGTGTGCGTGTGCTATACGCGGTGTGTTATGCGCGGTGTTTTCTACGCGGTGTTTTCTTCGCGGTGGATACTGTGTAGAGAACCCTGCGTAGAACATACTCCGTAGAAGGCGCTGTGGAGAAGACCCTGCGTAAAAAAACACTGCGCAGAAGACACTGCGTGGAAGACACTGCGTCAAGACAGAGCGTTGAAGATACACGTGTAATGACACACTGTGTAGAAGACATAGCGTAGAACACACTGCGTACAAAGCACAGCATAGAACACACTGCGTAGAAAACACTGCGTAGAAAGCAATGCGCAGAAAACTCTGCGTAAATATCTGCAGACGCCACTTAGAACAAACGGCGCTACACACCACGTAGACAACACCGCGTAGAAAGCACTGCGTCGAAAACACAGCGCAGAAACCAATGCATATAAGGCATGTCGCAGATCACGCTGCGTAGAAGAAATTGCGTAGAAGCCACTGAGCACATGTAAGCAGATGGTGGTGACACCACGTAGACCACGCGACACAAACTGCGATAAAACGCGCGCACACATCACGTAGACAACACCGCGTAGAAGACATTTCGTAGACATCACAGCTCAGACAACGATGCATATAATACATTGCGCAGACAACGCAGCGTGGAGTGCACTGCGGCGCAGAAGGCACTGCGTACAAGACGCTGCGTAGAAAGCTCTGCGTGGAAGACACTGCGTATACTATGACGCAGAAAGGATACTGCGTATCACACACACTGCGCATACCGTACACATACGATTACACACTGCGTAGAAGACACCGCGCATAAGACACTGCGTAGAGAACACTGCATATAAGACGCTGCGTAGAACACGCTGTGCAGAAAGCACTGGGCACAAGACCCTGCGTAGAAGATATGCATGTGATGCCACACTTCATGGAAACCACAGCGTAGAACACACAGCGTAGAACAACAGCTGCATAGAAAACACAGCGTAGAGAACACAGCGTAGACGACACTGCGTAGAAACTACTGCGTACGTATATGCAGATGATGGCATCACGTAAACAGACTGCGTTGAACATTCCCCGCTGGTAACACCGCGTAAAAGGCACTGCGTAGAAAACTCTGCGTAGAAGACGCTACATGGAAGACATTGTGTAACGACGCGACGTATTAACACTGCGCAGAATATATGCATGTGATGACACACTGCGTAGAAAACGCAGCGTAGAAAGCACTGCGAGGAACACTCAGTGTAAAAATCACAGCGTAGAAAACGCTGCGTAGAAAACACTGCGCCAACACATGCAGGTGATGTCACCACGTGGAACATATTGCGGTATAACCACCACGTAGATGACACTGCATACAAGACACGGCTTAGGAAACACTGCGTATAACGCACTGCGTCTGCGTAGACAGCTCTGCGTAGATTTTATGTTTGCACCGTTGAACGCCACTCTTTGCTAAGGCAACTCGTTGAAAGGTCCAAGGAGGTACTTCACAACACCATGGAAACATCAATCCGTACTCACGAAATCGCCCAAACTGGGACGGATCCAACGTCCGGGCGGCCCAGACATCTGAAGGCTCCACGGCTTCCAACCAATTGTGGATTGCGGGAGTTGGTCTCGGGCCCCAGGGCCGTCTGAAAACGACGCTGGATGTGGGACAGGGGTCGTTAGGTCTGAGACCCATACCTCGAAGAAGTCGAGCCACCCGACGTCTAACAACGACGACGGCGACGACGACGACGACGACACCGATCGACCGATGACGATGACGACGATGACGACGGTGACGGCGTACCGCGGCGACGGCGGCGGCGACGACGACGGCGACGACGCCCGACGTCGTTCGAAGGCCTCCGTTTTGGAGGCTTCCAAGGCCTCTTTCGGCTACACGCATGAGTGACCCTGGACAAGAGTGACCTTTGGTGGGCGGACTAAGGGGGCGCAAAGCTGCCGAATCCAAGCGCGCAAGCAGCCGCTGACGCAGCAAACTCATTGATCGGAGGGACCCCGATGAGCCCGCACCAATGGCCACTCTGGCGAAAAGGTCACTCTTACGTGTAGTCGACGCTGGAGGTCCCCAGAGGTCCCCCGAGGCCACCACTTTCGCGCGTCGCGCATCGCGCCCCGTGAGTCGCGGCCACGTCTTCCCGCCCTCGTGGCCTCGCGCCGCAGCCCCTGGCGGGGGTCGCTCGCTCTGGCCCGGGCCGCGACGCGCGAAGCGCGATGCCGCTCGCGCCCCCGCGGGTGCCCTGGGCAGGGCTGGACCTAAACGTTGCTTGTCGCTTTGTGTTCGTCTTGCTGTTCGCTTTGCTCTGCATGCTTTCCTGTACCTCGGAAACTCACAAAAGACGTACGCGGCAAACAATGTACATCAACACGGCCCCTCGATCCGCGAGACCGGCCGCGTGATACGAAAATTCGCGCACCGCGTGCTCTCGAAATCAGCGTGGATTCATGTACGTGTACGTCCTTCTTTCGCTCCTGTTCACCTCCCTGCCTCATCGAAAAACAAAACGCGGCTGAAACCCAGCGAAACAGCGTTCAGGTCCAGCCCCGGACCTGGGTCGGTGGCGAGCCCGGGGGGCAAGTGAGAAGTGGCGCGCCTTCTTAGAAGGCTCGGCAGCCCCCTGGCCCTCGGAGCAGTTCTGTGAGCCTCCCCCGAAGGCGTGGGGATAACCTCTCGTCAGCCGCGAGGGCCTCCGAGAAGCCCCGCCGCCTTCTGAGAAGGCCTTCTCCTGCTGCTCCTCCTCCTCATCCTCCTCCTCCTTCTCCTTCTCGCTTCCCCCCCTCGCTCGTCGCCGGCTAGAGGCCGGGAGCGCCCGAACGCCTCCGCCCCCCCGGACCTGGACACCCGACCCCTGGAAGGCCCCTCGAGGCGGCGGGGGCGTACGGCGACGTTGCCGCCCCCGGGGGGCGCGCCGCGAGGTAGACGAGCACGGAGAGGGCGCGGTGTCCCGGCCAGCCGCTGTCCGAGTGTGGAGCGTAGTGGCCACCCCTGGGGGGGGGGGGGCGTCGTCGTCGTCGCCGTCGTCGGCGTCGTCGTGCTTCCCGTCGCCGTCGTGAGACCGTACGGGGGAGAAATAGGGAATAGAAAACCAACCTCAGAATGAGCACCCCGACAAGCAATGCCGTAACGCACCCAAGGAAAGAATCCAACAGGGCAGGGCTGTTGAGGGAACGCCCACGGCCGTTTAGTCAACGCTAATTATGGGGATGAGGGGGTCGTCCTCCCCTGAGGCAAGGGAAGAAGGAGGGGCAAGGTCGCCCTCGTCCGTCGTCTCCCGTCCATCGTCTGTCGTCGGATGCCTTTGACACCTCTTACGTAGGCCTCCTGGGGCCTCCGACGGCTCTCCGGAACCTGTGGGGACTTCTGGAGACCTCCTGAGACCTCTGGTCGCCGCCGCCGCCGCCGTCGCCGCCGTCGTCGTCGTCGTCGTCGCCGCCGCTGCCGCCGCCGCCGCCGCCGCCGCCGCCGCCGCCGCCGCCGCCGTCGTCGTCGTCGTCGTCGTCGTCGTCGTCGTCGTCGTCGTCGTCGTCGTCGTCGTCGTCGTCGTCGTCGTCGTCGTCGTCGTCGTCGTTGTCGTCGTCGTCGTCGTCGTCGCCGTCGTCGTCGGTCGTCGGTCGTTGTCGTCACCGCCGCCGTCGCCACCGCCGCCGCCGCCGCCGCCGTCGTCGCCGTCGTCGTCGTCGTCGTCGTCGTCGTCGGTCGTCGGTCGTTGTCGTCACCGCCGCCGCCGCTGTCGTCGTCGCCGTCGTCGTCGTCGTCGTTGTCGTCGTCGCCGTCGCCGCCGTCGTCGTCGTCGTCGCCGTCGTCGTCGCCGTCGTCGGTCGTCGGTCGCTGTCGTCGTCGTCGTCGTCCGTCGTCGCCGCCGTCGTGGTCGTCGTCGTCGTCGTCGCTGTCGTCGTCGTCGTCGTCGTCGTCGTCGTCGTCGGTCGTCGGTCGTCGTCGTTGGTCGCCGCCGCCGCCGCCGTCGTCGCCGTCGCCGCCGCCGTCGTCGTCGTCGTCGTCGTCGTCGTCGTCGTCGTTACCATCGCCGTCTTTGAAGTCGTCGCTAGAAGGAGGAAGAGAAGGATGAGGAGAAGGAGAGGAAGAGGGGAAGGAGGAGAGGGAGGATGCCAAAAACCAAAAGCTGCACTGGGCATCTGCATCCCCCGGCCTGGCCGCCTCGGCCGGGTCTCTCGCGACGCACCACGCCGCGCGTGGCACTCGCCCCCCCCCCCAGCAGGAAGCCAAGCCCACGAGGGCGCAGGTTCTTTGCCCTCCTCCTCCTCCTCCTCCGCCTCCTCCTTCTCCTCCTCCTCCTCCTCCCTCCTCCTCCTCCCCTCCTCCTCCGCCTCCTCCTCCTCCTCCTCCTCCTCCTCCTCCTCCTCCTCGTCCTCCTCCTCCTCCTCCTCCTCCTCCTCCTCCTCCTCCTCCTCCCCCTCCTCCGCCTCCTCCACCGCACCCCGAGGAGGCACAGCGGGAATTCCGCCCACGGGGGCCAGCGCGGGCACGATGGGCGGGAGGCCACAGCCTGGACCTCGAAGACGTCTACATCTCGTCGCCAGCGTGGGCCTCCCCGGGGCCTTGACCCCACTCGCGAAGGGCCAGCCCTTCGCGTCCTGCGTGGCGCGCCGTCGCTGCCCAGGAGGACACGGAGGGGAACCCCGGCGCAGAAACGAAGTGCCCTGCGGGCGCGAGGCCCTACCTGGCTATCTCACCCGACCACCACCCCCAACCCAACCCGAAGACCCGAATGTGACCCGAATTCCGGGCTGGGGGGGGGTACGGGTTCCATGTGTTTTGTTCGGTGTTCCCCGACTCCCCCCCCACTACCGAGGATGGAGGGCAAATTGAGGCCTTCGGGTTGGGTTGGGGTCGTTTGGTGGGAGGTGGCTACCTGGGCGTGTGCACCTGGAGGTCGCATGGCCCGTGCTCGAGCCGTCGATGCGCCGCCGGCGCCCTCGCATTGGAGACGCCGTCCTCCACGAGCCTCTGCAGGATCAGGGCGGCCGCCATGGGATTTGGACGAGCCAATCCTCTCAAGATCCTCCGTGTCTCGCAGGACGTGGTCTGAGGAAAGATGCTCGAGTAGGGGATCGACTACAGAAATGATTTACCCCATGGGTGCTTTTTCCGTCTCCTCCTCCTCCTCCTCCTCCTCCTCCTCCTTCTCCTCCTTCTCAACCTACGAAGAGTCGTAGAGTGCTCCGTCGATCTCCGAAGCGCTCTACGTAGGGGAAACCAGAAGGTACCAACACCGCTGCCCCCCGGACCTTTCCCAGGGTGCGTTCTGACTCGGATTTCGAGGCGAATCCAGGGGTGGCGACGAGGGCCTCCAAGGAGGCCCGCAAAGGGGAAAACAGGCGAGGGGGCAGAGGTATGGGCACCTCTGCCTCCTCTGAACCTCTGCAGCCGATCCCCTACTCGAGTTTGGGCTCTACGCACCAGTGCCTCCAGAGGCAAGCCGAGGCTAGGCTGCCGACGGGCGCTCACCACTGCGGGTGGGGGGGAAGAGAAGCGGCGGCCTGGCGAGCGACTCTAATGGAGGATGACGGTTAATAAATGACGGGGGGTCGTGTTCACGCGGCGGCGCCCGGGATGACGATTAGAAAAAACCGGCCGCGGGCTGGAAAACTATGTTTTATTCGTTCTCCTCCAGTCAGACAATTATGCAGAGATAGCAGAACAATATGTGTTTAATCGTTCCCTCCCATTTGTTTATTAATCGTCATCCCGCATTACCCACAGGGGACGGCCGCAGATTTGGGCATCGAGGCTCCGCGCGCGGCACAGAGCCAGACGCTGGGCGAGACTGGCAACTCCGCGGCTGCTAAGACAGCCTTCCCGGAAGGAGAAAACGAGCTCCCGCAATAAAACTCGGCGCGTTAATAGTACAGTCGGGGCGTTGACCCAAGGAACCCTAAATAAGGAACGAGGCCCCTTTTTTCCATAAGTTGAACTTCGATTTCGTATCGAAAACCTACGGAACATCCAGGGCAAGCTGCGAAACACTTAAGGAACGCGGAGCCCCTCCCCAACCAAAAGGGTTCCTTCTTCAGGGCCCCGACTGTAAATGGGCTGCTTCCCGGAAGAAACCAAACAATTCCCCGGAACTCCGTTTTAGCAGTCACGGGTTTGCCAACCTTCGCCTGGCTTCTGATACAATTGTCAGTGTTCACGGTGACCCCGCGCTTCTGCTTGCTATAAAAGCAGGGGCCGACCACAATGAGGTTTAAAACGAAATGGCGCTCACAACGAAAAACGAAACGAGGCCCGACGTTTAAAACGAACGTTTAAAACGAAGCCGGTGCCAAACGAAAACGAACGACGAAACGGGGCGTTCAAGGCAACAACGAAAAACGAAACGAAACAACAACGAAAAACGATACGAAAAACAAAACAAGGGCCCAAACCAAGCTGAACAGAGTTGTGGTCGGTCCGTGTATAGAAGGGCAGCGACCTCTACACGCGGCAAGGACAGTGTGCGGCCTGGGAGGGAGGAGCGGGGAACTTGCCCCTCCAGGCCTCGAACGGCCGCGCCCGAGCTGCGACAACGGAACCCCGAACGCACAAAAGCACTGCCCTGTCATGGGACGCACAGAGACATACTAATACTTTACGTCCTCCTTGGAGGCGCGCGTCCGACCCGAACATCTAATATAGCCATCTTGTAGTATACCGTGTCCCGAGCGGCGTGGCCAGAAAGCGCCCGCCACGACGCATATACTACAAGACTTCTCGGTGCGCGCGTCGCCCCTGGGGGGGGCGACGCACACATATAATAAGTATGTCGGGGTGACGCCGATGTCAAAGCAGTCGAACGCCACCGTGCGGTGGACAAGCGAAGCCTGCCTAGATGCATGCAGCTTGGAATCCGTCGGGCAGTTGCCAGGAGGCGCCCTGTTCACAGAACGCTTGCCCCGAAGACACATGGCGCATCTCCAGACCCCAGACTACCACTCCCATCTGTATCCCTGGTGCGGTGGAGCCAAGTTGTGAGGCCCTCGCTCAGCCCCGCTGAGGTCAATGTTCGGTCACGGGTGCAGAAGCCTGGCCGCGAATTTCAAAGAGGCACCAGCGCGAGCAACATTGGCCATTGGCGTCGGCTGCTTTCAGCAGCTCGAATGCTTAGCTCCCACTTCGGCCCCGTAGCACCCTCTGCGGAGCCATCGCTTATGTGAGTTGATCCCGACCTCATCGACATCACGATGAGCCGAAACCTTGACACGCGAACACATACCCGAGTCCTGAGAGTAGCACAGACAAAAGGCACGTGCGTATACACGCCTGGGGGAGACGCCGTCTTGACCACACTGCTGCAGCCCGAGTAAGCCGTGGACTGAGAAGCAAAGGAGGGAACAACACTCGCTCATGTAAACGCACTGGACTCGGCAACCTCGGGAGTCTGGGGCTACAGGGCCCAGACGGGGCCCCTGAACTCCGCCACCGGCTCTCCCCCTGGGTCGCTCATGCAAGCGCAGCTAGCGTTAGGTCGGGCATGTCCTCCTACAGGCGGATCTTGGAAGAAACAAACAAGATAGCCAAACATGCGAAACAAAGTCCAAACGGAACGAAAGATCGTCCCCAGAAAATTATCAGACTATTCTTGAATATTCCTCCTGTAGAGCTCCCTGACAGCACGGAGAGAACAAAGAAGAAGCAGGGATGCTTCTAAGAAGCCCTCCCCCCTCCCCCTACCCAGACATCCGACGTCCCGATTTTTGCGAGACAAGGGCCCTTGAGCTCCCGACCACTTCGGTTTTTCATCCCGAGTCGTTTTTTGACGGTCCCGAGGCCCGGCGAGGGCCCCGAGAGGCCGAAAACGACGAAAAACCTCAGTCTCGATTTTTTCGAGACGCCCGATGTCTGGGTACCTCCTTCTGCGCGCCGCCAAGGGCCGCAGCCCCTCTGCGCGTGGCCGAGCGAACCCACTCCGAGCTCGACCGCGCTGCACGCGGCCCCCCGCTCTGCCAGGCCCCCGGCCGGCACGCGCAGCCTGGGCCCCCGGGAGGGTCTCGACCCCCCTCCCGAGGGGCAGCGCTCGGGGGACAGCTCCTAGGGGGCCAGATGCGAACCCTACCCCTACCCCCCACGATTTCTGAGGGGGAGGGTTCGCATCTGGCCCCCTAGCTCCAGGGGGAGAGACCTCGACCTCAGCTCGGCGATGCATCGCCGAGAGATCGGTGACTGGACCCCCGAAGACGAGGCCGCACGCTCCTGAGCGGGGTGGGCTATCGGGCCCCACGTCGGCGATCAGTTTTTGCGATCTTGAGCAGATGCATGCCCCCCCTGAGCGTATGCCCCCAACGCTGCCCCCGGTTCCCCAGAGCTGGCTCTTCATCCTGGGTCTCTTGGCGGCGGATCCCGACGATCCGGTGCGGCCGGTGGCGCCCCCGCTTCTCATCTACGGGGGAAAGAACACAGCGTTCGACAACATGCTCGGAGATCTGCACGCCCCCAGTCAATCGAAACCCGGGTCAGTCAGGCTTTGCAGGATCCTGCAAGATCCTGTAGGATCCTGCACGCCAGCCCCGGCCAGTGCACCCCTGGCTCTGCAGGATCCTGCAAGATCCGGTGCTCTGACTGACCACCACTTGCATTGACCCCCGTGTCTTGAGTCTTGAGCCCCGACATGCGTCGTGCTGGTCCCCTCCGACCTGCAGGCCTTGGCGGCGCGCAGGGGGGGGAGGGGGAGGGGGGAAGGCTTCTTCGAAGGAGGCTGCTTCTTGGAATGCGCCGGCCCCACAGCTACAGACAAGGCCCGCGCCTTCTGAAGAGCAGGCGTGCTTCTAAGAAGCCGTCCCCCCTCCCCCTACCCCCCCTGCGCGCCGCCGAGGGCCGCAGCCCCGGAGCCCAGGCCGACGGGGGAACAGACCTGCGACAGCCGCTCCCGGCCCACGACCTCGCACTGCCAGGCCGGCGCGCTGCCGGGGCAGCGGGCCCTCCTCGTCCCGAGCCGTTCTCGAGGACGGGCCCGGGGCCCTGCAGCGGCCCCCGGAGGCCGGCAGCTGTCAAGAGCACTCCGTCGAGTGTGTCGCGTGCTGTGTGCTTAGCTGCCCCAGCACGCAGCACGCAACACGTGGCGTATCGACACGGAGCTCAGCACGAACACTGAAGACGTAGGTCTGAGGCGATACGTTCGCCAAAACGTGGGCCAATACGTCGAGCCAGCACGCAACGTGTTGACACGGACGCTGTGAGCACGGCGCGTGTTGCGTATCGAAACGGGCATATCGAGGCATCGAAGGTTGTCTGTGTCGTGCGTGTGATACTGACCGTCACGCACCCCTTTTTCCTTGGGATATACCATCTCTGCACTGGGCCCGCCGCCGCTGGCCCGCTGACGCAGCAGCCGCCGCGGACTCGCCGGCGGGGCCGGCCGCGCCGCTCGCTCGGGGAGCGATCCGTCCCCCCCCTGAGCCGCTCGCTCCTTCCGCCCCTTTTTCGGCCGCGCCTCCCCCCTTCTCCCCCCATGGTGGCACAATTCGCTTGAAACAGTATCCCTGTTTAGGCATCCCATCGCAAGCGCAGGCGTCCCCTGCCTATCCGCCGACGCTAAAAGTGTGTGTGTGTGTGTGTGTGTGTGTGTTGTGTATGTGCTTCACGGTGTGGGCGTGATGCCGTTCCACGTCCACTGCCAGGACGCCTCAGCAATGGCCGGCCGCTCCGGCCACTCCTGCCGAAGCTCCTCGTGCGGTGAGTGCCCTCCTCCACCGCCCGCTTTCTGCGGCCGCTCTCCGTGCCCGTCCCTCCCTCGCGTCGCCGGACAAACAGTACGCCATGCCCTGGGCTGCTAGAGCGCGAGTGCGGATTGCCTCTGCCGCGCTGCGACGAAAAACAGTTTATGTTTCACGGCACGAGGCGGGTCTGTGAGACGCCTAAAATCGGGCCATGGGCTGAGACACTCCTGGCGACCGCCGTTTGGGGGACTTGGCAGAGGTCGGGATTCGAAGGAGTTGATATCGTTCAGCAGTGGCGTGCCAGGTGTCTGGTAAGCGGAGAAGGTCGCCGTGAGACGCCATTCCACAGATGTTGGGCATGCTTTCAGAATAAAGATAAGAAGGCCTATGCTGCGCTGCCTTGTTGCGGGGATCAAAACTCGACCCCAAACCTGTCCCGGTGTGCGCTCAGGCCAAAGATTCGAAGCGGATCTGGCCGTGGCGGCGTGACCCTCCCAGGAGGCTCAAACATCGCCCGATATATAAAAAGGTAAACTCGAACTTCGAGCCTCGAACGTCCGTCTCCTTCTGCCTCGGAAGGGACAGAAAGCAATGACCATGACCAAGCAAGACTGAACGCGTAAACGTCGGAGTCGACCTTGGACGTCGTCGATCTTGGTCATCGTCGATTCGCGGCCTGTCTTTGCTAATCGGCAACGGCCGGTAGGGACCATGGCCACGATCAGCGTCGACGAGGTCCCGCGACATCGTGGTCGTGGTCATCGTACTTTTTCCCTCGATGCTTCGTGCCTCCTGACCCACTTCCTCGCGGGCGCGACGGCGCAGCGGTCGGGCTCGTCCAAGAGGGGGACGTCCAAGGGGGAGGGGTCGCAGGGCACCAAGGTGAATGAAGCGGGGGCACTTCAAATAGTGTGCGATGCTATCGGGCTGAGGGCACCCGAAGATGACGCTCCACTTAGAATCCGTAACGTGCATGCGGTGAATGGTCGTCCGTCCACCCGCAATCGTTTTGATGTACGGCCATCGCCACCATGGATGCAGCCCGGCTCAAGATGTCTCGCACCATGTCCGAATCGAAACGGGGTCGGACAAGAAAACCACGTGCGCAGGGGCCGGCCAATTAGCAGCTGCAACTGGTCAGGGGAAGCGAAGCCTGCAAGGGAGCGCTAAAACACTCCCTGCATCCGCTGTCGACGATTAAGTGCGAGCGCAGCGCGCACGGCACCGCGCACCCGCTGTTGGGCAAGACGGAGGTGCGATGAAGTAAGGGGAGGATTCGAAGCTGGTTCGGCGGACGCGAGCTCGTCACAATATTACACAATGGCCTCCTTGCGGGCCCATCACGGTGCACACCACGTGCCACTGCTGAGAGCGGGGAGGCTCAGAGACTCCTGGGCGGCGGCCTCCATTCGTCGATACAGCGCCCCCCAAATCGAAGGAGGAGGAGGCGGAGGAGGAGGAGGAGGAGGAGGAGGAGGAAGAAAAGGAGGAGATAGCATGGCCCCGGCCATGATCCCCCCCCCGGTCACCACACCCCTCTTGGGAAGACCAGAAGGTACCCATACCGCTACTCCCCGGACCTCTCTCAAGGTGCATTCTGACCAGGCTTTCGAAGCGAATCCAGCGGTGGCGACGAGTGCCTCCCAGGAGGTAGAACAAGGGGGGGATCGGGCGAAGTGCTAGTGGTTTGGGCGGTTTGGGCACTTTGTCCAGCTCTTGACCCCCTGGTCACCACACCCCCCTTGCACGCTCCCGACGCGGGGCGCGGCCTCGAGTACCGGATGACCTGCAGGGGCTCCGCAGCGCGCAGGTCCTCCTCGGGCCTGCGGCGCCCGGCGCCGCCAGGGGCAGCGACGGCGAGCGGGCCCCGCAGGGGGCAACGTGCGCGACGGCGCAAGAGCACGGGCGGAAGAGAGGACCTGAGAGCTGAGGTTCCGTGCACATGTCGCCCGACAGTGGCGCTCCCGCCTTTTGGCGCGGCGCGTGCTCTTCTCACTCGCTGAGCTTTGGTGTCCCGCGCGATCCGGTGATTCTAGAGGCCTCCTAGATAGGGTCGGAGCAGGTGAGGTCGGAGGATCGCGCCGCATCGCCGATGCATCGGCGACACATCGCCGATGCATCGGCGATGCATAGGCGACATCGGCGATGCGTCGGTGACGCCAGCGTGGAGAAGATCGGGCTCCACATCGAGCCGCGTCGCCGATGCATCGTCGATGCGGCGTGATCCTCCGACCCCATTTACTGGGACCCCATCTAGGAGGCCTACACGTCGTTCATTTCTAATCATGCTCGTTTCTAATTGTGCTCGCTTCTAACTGTTCTTGGCCCCCTAGTGGCCAGGAAGGGGCCCAGGATAGAACAATTAGAAGTGACAGGATCTTGGCCCCCTAGAAAATCAAAGAACTCTCGAACAATTAGAACTGAACAAAGTGTAGAGATTCGTTCGCGGGACCTCGCCGGGCCCCTGGGCCGTCAAGGAACGAGGCGAGGGAGCCCATGTTTTGTCCGAGGAGGAGGAGGAGGAGAAGAGAAGGAGGAGGAGGGGGAGGAGGAGGGGGAAGAGAAGGAGGAGGAGAAGGAGGAGGAGGAAAACTAGGAGGAGGAAAAGGAGGAGGAGGAGGAGGAAAAGGAGGAGGAGGAGGAGGAGGGAGGAGGAGGAGGAGGAGGAGGAGGAGGAGGAGGAGGAGGAGGAGGAGGAGGAGTCACAGTGGGGGGCAGCGGGGTCCTGGGGGAAGCGGGCCCCGAGGCCTCTGGCCGCCGCCTTCGGGCCCCAGGGATGGCCCGAGGGCGACGCAGAGGAGGCTCCCGCAAGGGGGGGGGGAACCCCAAGGTCGAGGGCCCGGGCCCCCCGAGGACCCGCTTCCCTCCGTGCGAGCAGGTGGGGGAAGTGGGCGAGGAGGAGGAGGAGGAGGAGGAGGAGGAGGAGGAGGAGGAGGAGGCGCAGCGCCATCAAGAGCAGGAGGAGGACGAGGGAGGAGGAGGAGGGGAGAAGGAGGGACGAGGAGAAGGAGGAGGAGGAGGAGGAGAAGGGAAGAGGAGGAGGAGGAGGAGGGGGAGGAGGAGGAGGGAGAAGGAGTAGGAGGGAGAAGGAGGAGGAGGGGGAAGGACGGAGGAGGAGGAGGAGGAGGAGGAGGAGGAGGAGGAGGAGGAGGAGCCGCCGTACACTGAGGACGAGTTCTGCTGCCACCTCCGCACGGAACGCAAGCCGAGCGGCACCTGTGAACCGCGTGCAGATTCGTATGTGCGGAAGCCGTCTAGAAGGACAGCATCTTGAGATTTGGATAGATGTGCAAAGCGAGAGACGTCGCCTCAACAACCTGTTGCCGAGAGGTCTCGCAAACAGGCGTGCCATACTCGCCCGCGCTCCCAAGGCCGAGCCAAGGGAGGGGGTCCGATGGAAAGACAAGCCGCACCTGGCTGAGGGCGACGTGCTGGTGGAACCGAAGACACATAGAACAATGCGAAGTCTGATCATTGTACTAAGGGCAGCCGAACAAGCACCTAAGCTGATGCAGCGATACATGCATTCGCCCGCTTGTGGCCCCCCCCCCCGATATCGTCTTCGAAACAGCCCAGCGCCAACTGGGGCGCGCGTGCAGGAGGGCGGCCTTGAGCAATTCCCATACCTCCGAGAGGTCGGGTGGACACACAAGATTCCACTTTCTGAGCCTACGGCCAATCAAGAGACGCAGGCGGTCAAGAAACAACAACTCACGAAGACGACCACGGACAACGCGCGGAGCCTTCGCCTAGCGTCCTGCATCTCGGGCCTCACGCTCCTCAGCCCACCCCCCGCACAGTTGGCCCTGCCCCGATCTCTGACAGAGAAGGGCGGGGGGGCGGATCTGGGCAGCGCTTGGATGCAATGAACGATTGCCCTGTTCTGAAGGGGCCCTGGGACACACAAATAAATAGACACAGGTAACAGGATTTCCCCATAGTTTCCCATATTTCATGGGTTTTCGTCTTCCCCCCCACTTCCCATATTTTCCCATATTTTCTGGGGGATCGACGATTCATTGTGTCTGTGTGTTTTCTTCCCTCCTGATGTTCATGCGCCAACACTTGGGCGACCAAATGTCAGCTGCCCAGTGTGCGGTAGGACAATTAACACCGCGCGCCTCGTCTGCGGCCGATGGGAACCCGACGAACGCAGGCTGCCCATCGGGAGCACCGAG
Organism: Prorocentrum cordatum; assembly: GCA_963575745.1. NCBI lineage: Eukaryota > Dinophyceae > Prorocentrales > Prorocentraceae > Prorocentrum > Prorocentrum cordatum. The sequence goes on along the minus strand of CAUYUJ010016660.1, from coordinate 522,638 downwards.
CGAGCACGCGCGCCGAGCAGAAGAGAGGGGCAGCACGAGGGCGGGCGACGGGGGCGGCAGAGAACCAGGGCCGGAGAGAAAGAAGCTCAGACAGGCTGAAGGAGGTGCGTTTTCCTGTAGTCTGTGGTTTTCTCGGGGGGGCGAGGAAGCACGTGGAGAGCAAGCGCCTCGCGCTTAAAGGCCCTGGGGGAAGGCGGGGGGGGGGGGAATGGGGCAGGTGGCCCAGGGTGCTAGCAGCGCACGCGCTGCATCGGCAGGCAAGAAAGCGAGGGGGGGGAGGAGGGCGGGGTGCGCGAGCAGGGGAGCTCGAGGGCGCACTGCCGCCCCTTGCACCTGCCGGAGCCCATTGGGATTCTGACTCTGCGGCCGGCCCGAACGGAATGCCAAGACAGGGCCATCGCTCGGACGTCCATTCCCTGTGTTTTTTTTCAGTTTCGTGCGTGGCTTTTTCGCCAGATGATCAAGGATGCTCCTCGATGGTCCTCGCCGAAGGAAAAAATCACACGTCCGAGCGATGCCAAGAGACGGGGCGCGGGGCCCGGAGCATCGAGCGAGCTGCAGTCCGGGGCGTTCTCCTGCAACCACAAGACTTGGCGTGGCCGCGGAGAGCTGGGACGCATCAGCCCCAGACAGCGGTGCGATGCAGAGCTTCTGAAGGGGCCATGGGACACACAAGTAAATGCACACAAAGTAAATGCACACAAATAAAAGTATTCCCCATACTTTCCTACATTTTCTGGGCTTTTGTCTTCCCGCCCAATTCCCATATTTCCCCATATTTTCTTGGGGGCCGACGATTAATTGTGTCTGTGCGTTTTTTTCCTCCTGAAGCTTCGAAGCGCCGCTGGTGGCCGACGGAAGGAAACGCGGCAGCACTGTCAGATGCAGCGCGGCACGGCTCCCGATGAGCAGCCTGTCGGAGGCTGTATTCTCTGGCGCGGGCATCCGTGAAGATGATATCGCGAGTGCAGTGGCGCCCGCTGACGAATCCTTGCTGTTCGGCATGCACTTGCTCAGCTACTGCGACACGCAGTCTGACATTCGCAGCGCTGGCAACAATCTCAGCGTCAGGGTAGCGAAGGGACAGGGCCCGCGCCTCGCTGGCTTGGCGCGCGCAGTCGAAACGATCTTGGGGAAGTGGCCCCTTAGAAGGAACACACATACAGAACCATTGAGATCGACCAGCGCTGGGTCCTCACGGAAAAGGTGGAGAGCTAAATCCTCGAGTGCGCCCAGCTGCTGGGGGATCGCTGCCCGCGCGGTAGGTGAGCCCATCGGGCCCGGGGGCCGAATCCACACGCGCGCGCCATGGCCTTCTCGGGGCAGGCACGCGACGGAACCGGAAGACAACCACAGTCGGGGCCCCTGGGGGCGCCAAGCTCTTTCGGGCAAGCGCAGGGCTTGACGGGATCCACCACCCCAGCACTCACAACATCCCCCGAGTGGTTGGGCAAGATCGGCACGGACATCATCACCTACCTGTTCGGGCCATCGCGGGACCGGCGTCCGCGGCGGTCGCCGCGACCCGAACCCCCATGAAGTATCATCGCGCTGCCTGTCGGGCGCCAGAGTTTAGCCCGGCGCTGCAGCGAGCGCTGGAGACGGCGGGCAGCATCCGCGGATGGGCGGTCACCCGCGGCCTCCGCTTGTCGGGCCCACGCAGCGCGGGACTGGCGGCGCTCGAGCGCGACGGCGCTCTGCGACTCTAAAACGGGCCCGATGGGCTTCTGGCGTCAAGAGAGAGAGAGAGAGGGAGATACGAGAGAGAGAGAGATAGAGAGAGAAAGAGCAAGAGAGAAAGAGAGAGAGAGAGAGAGACAGACGGACAGAGAGAGAGAGAAAGAGAGAGAGACAGAGAGAGAGAGAGAGAGAGAGATGGGAGATCGAGGGAACGAGCGCCCGAGGCAGCGGCGGGCTTGAGGGCGGCCCCAGCGCGGAAGTCCCGTCTCCAAATCGCCCGAGAGATGGCCCAGAGGATGACCTTGCGAGCCTCTAGACGATAGGGGCCCTGAGGGGCCATTGGGGGATCTGGATCCGGCGCTGCTAGAAGTGCCCCTGGCGCAAAGTGCCCCCAGCTTTTCGCTCCATTTTGGAGCCCCTTGGGCCCTCTGGGCCTCGTGAGGGGCGCCCTGGAGGCCACCTGGGCCACCCCGAGAATCCCGGGGGTACCTTGGGCCAGGGGCACTTCTGGCAACGCCCGATTGGGGCTCGCCGCGGGTCACGCGACCGGCCCCCCACGCGTGCCGCGTCGAATACTTCCACGTCCGCGGCAGAGACGCGGGCGGGTAGCTTCTCGCGACAACGAGAATCAAGGGAGATCTGATAAGGAATGCATGGTTCATAGAGGGGACCCGTGCCACGATTGCGACGCAAGAGAGAGACCAACGCGCGATCGCTCCAGCGAGAATCAGACATCTGCCACGGGGCCACGTGAACTTCCACGGCTGCATCCACTTCGAGCATGCACTCGGCAGGGATCCCGACGAACGCGCGATCCAAAGGGACATCAGAGAAACATCGGCGATTAAATCGAGTGGGCAACTCAGAATCAACATCAATACAGGCGCGCATCAACGACCCCCCGAGAAGTCCAGAGAGTGGCCGCGCGGGTGTCCACCGACAGGCGGGCGCGAGTAGGCTCGGGAGAATCTGCCAACTCAGCGAAGCAGCAGTGGCGACGTCGTAGCCCCCGACCGCCGCGAACGAGCGACGAAGAGGACCAGCGCGACGCCGGCCAAGAGCCTGCAGCCACGAATCACGAACGAGCGACGAATCACGAAGGCGCTACAGAGGAGCAGAGGGGGAAACTCGTAGCTGTGCGCGCTCATGATCTCCATCTCGGCATTGGTCTTCGGATTGGCAATGCTGACCATCTGCGCGCGGCCATCGATGAGGACTTCGGCCGACATAGCAGGACTGATGTAAATCGGCGTCTGCGCGCTGTGGGTATCTTGAGCACTGAAGGAACGCCAACCACAATGCGTGCGAAGGCCACGCGCCAGCGACACTGCCAGCGGCCGCGTAACCTCATCACCTCCTCTGGTGCGAATGAAGAGACGCCGAGGCAGTACCTGTTCGTCAGTGTCGATCTGATCCGCGGTGGGGCGGGCTTCCGCGAGCCAGCTCTGGATGGCGCGACGCACTTCAAGTGGCGCGATCGCCGACGGGCCTCCCGCGGTGAAGAGCGCGGACTCCGCCGTGTCGAAGGAAGAAACGTGGGCCTCTGCGAGGGCAAGCGTGTGCTCGACCCTGGAGACCGCGTCGCTCAACTCGTCCTGGTCCTTATATTGTTCGGCCTGCTTGCAACTGATGTTCGCAACCGTGCGTTCGTGCTCGTCGATGCGGGCGTTCGCCTGGCGCACCTGCTGGAAGCACATGCGCATGATAGACTGGAAATCCTCTTGCGCCTTCTTGAGCGCTCCTGCCCACGCCGCCTGAAGTTAAGTGTAGCTTCGCCAAGCTGCTTGTCGAAGAGGTCTTGCGTCTGCGAGTCAAATTCGTCAGCATTGGGGATTCGACCTCCCCAAGGATCAGCTCCGCCAGGAACCTGCCACGGATCATCGGCGCGGGCAACACCTCCTCGCGAGGAGGCGGCGAAGGCAGCACTGGCAGAGCCAGGAGCGGCGGCACGGCTGCCCGCGCCAAGTGTGGCCGCGGGCGTGGACTGGGTACCAGGCTCTTCAGCATGTACGGGTACAGGGGCGGGCACACAAACCGCAGCATGCCCATCAGGACGCTCTTGGGAAGGAAGGTGGACGCCATCTCGAGGGCAGCCAAGAGCTCATTCTGCTGGGAGGCGGTGATGGGCAAGGAATTGATCCCCTGCAGGGTGGCAGCAGCAGCGTCGCGTTCGTCTTGTCGGCGTGGCTGACGTTTGCGACGGGGCCTCTCAACACTCCTCCGGCCTTGCCGAAGGTCGGAATTGTTCGGGCGTCCCCTTCCTTCCATGGGGTCCACCGAATCCGTGCCATCGATGCGGAACGTCTCCGCGTGACTGCTAGCGTCTGCTGCCCCAGACTTCGCTACTGAAGAGACACGCGAGAGGCACACTCAGAGATGGGCGCCTCTGATCGGCGGGCGGCAACTGAAACGCGTGGGGACAAGGCCCCGAGAAGAATCACGATTGTGTAGCAAAAAAGGCTCACTATACACCGACCGGGTGTGGGCAGTCTGGGCCAACACCAGCCCTCGCCCCAGCGACATCTTGAGCCCAAATGGCTACGGAAGAGGAGGAGAAAGAGGATGAGGAGGAGGAGGAGGAGGAGGAGGAGCAGGAGGGAGGGTTAGGTCGAGGAGGAGATCGAGGATGGGGTCGAGGAGGATGTCAAGGGTGGGGCCGAAACGCAGGACAAGGAGAAGGAAGGGGAATGGCAGCAGGAGGAGGAGGAACTGGAAAGCGAACAGGAGGAGGCTGATGGGGGGGCGGGGGAAGACGATGGGGAGGATGACGACGAGGGGAAGGAGAAGGAGAAGAGGCGGCATGAGAAGAGCGAGGAGGTATACGAGGAGGGGGAGGAAGATACTGAGGATGAAGCGGGAGTGGGGGAGGAGGGGGAGGAGAGGGGGGATGATGAGGGAAAGGCCATATGTACATCCCGCGCGCGCCACTGACGTTGCTACACACCTTGCATCGGGCGCCCCCCAATGGAGTACGTCAGGGCATCCCTCTTCCCTCTGGCGGGGATCCTGCTGAAAGCGCGAGGATCACACGGGCATGGCATAAACCGAGGACGTGTGAGTCCTGCAAGGGCGAGACTCCTTCGGCCCTGCCACACACTCGCCCCCTGGGATGGCTGGAGGGTCTGAGCCCCCCATGGCTCGGCCACGGGTAGTTACGCTGGCGTATGCCAAAGGCCCCGAAACGATCACACGTCCTTGGGCCCGAACTCTTCCACGCGGCTCGTCCTTTTCCCGTCACCCTCCAAGCCCTCCTCCGCCTCCTCCTCCTACTATTCTTCTCCCTCTGCCTCATCCTCACCATTCTTGCCTCCATCCTGTTTATCCTCCACCTGCTTCGCCGCATGTGCCTCCTTTTTCTTGTTCTACTCCTCCTCTTCATCCTTTTATTCCTCCTCATCCCCCTCCTCCTCCTCCTCCGCCGCCTCCTCCTCCTCCCATCCTACCGCCCTCATCAGGTTCCTCCCCTGCTTGTTCTCCTCCTGCTAGGATATTCCTCTTCCCCCTCCTCCTACTAAACTTCCTCAAACTCGAAATGCTCCTCCCATTGAGCAAATCCACCTCCCCCCATACTCCCCATCCTTTGCCTCATCCTTCCAATGTTATCCCACTCGCCCCCTTCTTCACCAGTGCCATCATGTTCCTCGTCATCCAGCCCCTCCTCCACCTCTTCCGCCTCCCCCTTTCCGTGTTCCTCCTCCTCGGTGCCTTCCTCCTTTTCGTTTCTGTCACATTTCCCCCGTCTTCACATACTCATCCATGTCCTTATCTCCCTCCTTGTTTTCCCCCATCCTCCCCATCCTCCTCTCCATCGCCATCCCCCTCGCCATCCTCCTTCTCCTCCTTTTCCTCCTCCTGCTCCCCTCCCCTTTCTCCTCCCCGACACGCCCCCAACGGTGAGCGCCTGGAAGTCACTGCTACTCTGACCAATCTTCGTCATTTCCTTATCGCCTCTCCTCCACCGCGGTCTCCCGTGGTGTCCCGTGGTGTCCCGCGAGGTCGATTGTGAGGTGGTGGGATCGATCGTGAGGCCGACTGTGAGATCGAAAGCCAGGTGGAGATCGATAGTGAGATCTGAGATCGACAGGTAGATAGAGAGTGAGATCAAGATTTGCTGGCCAGCAGCTCAGCATCGAGAAAAGTCGAGCCAGACGGGCTCCGAAGGGAAGCGGCATCAGCGGCATCAGACGGCGACGGGTGTCGGAGCCTCGGAGCTGCTTGCCAACGGCATGCCAGCTCACTTCGAATTCTTCCACGCTAGCAGCGGGCCTCCGCCGTCCACGCCCTTCACGTCAAGTCTTAAGTCGGGCCTGTCCCCCTACAGGAGGACTTTCGACGAAAAATAAAACTACCCCAGAAATAATAAAAAAAAATCCAAACATAGTCTGGGGACTATTTTTTGAACATGTTTTGGCTTTTTATTTTTATTTTTTTTGTTGTTTCTGCATGTTCGGGGTATCTTTTATTTCTCGTCGAAAATCCCCCTGTAGGGGGACAGGCCCGACATCAGTCAAGTCGGCGTTGCGGTGACCAGGATGGACGCGGCGCACGGTCGCCAGCGCGCTCTCGCAGCGCCGGTGCTGGCTCGCGGTGGCCGCTGGCGCCCGCTCCTCCTCCTGGTGCTCCGCTCCCCTCCCTCCGTCACTTCGGAGTCCCCTTCTCCACTCTCTGCGTCCTCCCTCCCTCCTCCCAATTCTAGGGGCGAACCCTACCCCTACCCCCCACGATTTCTAAGGGGGAGGGTGGGGTTCACTTCGCTGGGGAGCTCCCGAGCGAAGTGAACTCCACCCTCCCCCTCAGAAATCGTGGGGGGGTAGGGGTAGGGTTCGCATGTGGCCCCTGAATTCACAAAAAGCGGGAGGCCGCCAGGGAGAGGAAGTGGCAGCGGCAGCGCGCCGCCCTCGGCCTGGATCCCCAACCCAGCTCCCTCTTTGACCTAGTCCCCACTACAGGCTGGGACGTTCGCCCACCAATCTTCTCAATGACCCGCTTGGGGTCTTTGCGTCACCGGCAGCGAGTCGACTCTTACCGACACCGATACCGATACCTCCTCCAAGGACACTCTCTCATCCACTAGCTGATATTCGGTGTCCAGCCAGCCGTGTATCTCCACACCACCGTGGAGCCAGGAAGCCCTCCATCCTCCCACCCCGGCTACATCTGCATTCCTTTTCCCCCCATCCTCATCCTCGTCCTTTCCCGACCCCGACGACGACGGCGATGTCGGATACGACGAGTCCCCGAAGAACCTCGAGGACTCTGGAGCTCCCTGCGGCTCTGGGGAACTCAAGAGGACTCCAGAGGCCCGAAAAGGAGCGGATAACGCTCAATTGCCTTGATCCTCAAACATCCACTTTCGAGCCTCGATCGACGACGACGACGTCGGCTGAGACGGCCGCGCCACCGACCACGCCAGCGAGGATGGCCACGTCGGCAGCGACGACAGCGACGACGGCGGCGGCTACGGCGGCTACGGCAGGAGCTAGGACATGATAACATCTTTCACAGACATGAGACCCTCCGCCGGCAGAACTGAAGAACATTCGAGGGTACCCTCCCCCGGAATGCACGAGAACATCCAACAAGCACCAAGAGCATCAAGGTACCCTCCCCGAACCGACCCCGATCTTCGACCTCGGTCCGACGTACGCGGCGGCGGCGACGGCGGCGACGGCGACGGCGACGACGGCGGCGACAACAGCGGCGACGCCCGCGGCGACAACAGCGGCGACGCCCGCGGCGCCCGCGGCGGCGGCCGCAGCGTGGACGACGTCGATGGCCGCGGGCCTCCCGAGGAGCGCCGCCACGCGGGCCGCGACGAGGCGCGTCGAGTTGCGCCCGGCCAGCTCGGCCCACTTCAGCGCGGCCTCGTGGGCGCGCCGCCGCGGCGCCGGCGCTGTCTGCTCCTCCTCCTCCTCCTCCTCCTCCTCCTCCTCCTCCTGCTCCTCCTCCTCCTCCTCCAACTCCTCCTCCTCTCTCCTCCTCCTCCTCCTCCTCCTCCTCCTCCTCCTCCTCCGCGTCCTCCTCCCCCTCCTCCTCCTCCTCCTCCTCTCCAGGGCTCGAGCTATACAGTGTTTTTCGTTCTCGTTTTGCTTTCGTGTTCCCTCGTTCTGTCTTCGTCCCCGCCTTTGCCGTAACACGAAATAATGAAGACGGCAGCGGCCCACGAAATCGCCCAAACACCGTTCACCTCGGGCCTTGGTCTGCCCTCCCCGAGGCGAGCGCGCGCGCGCGCCCGCCGAGCCTTTCAACGCCTGAACGTTGAATCTGCCTTTATAATTTGTTTAACCTTTGGGTCGTCGAACGGCTGCCGCGCGAGCCTGTACTGGAACGTTTTGCGGCGGCGAGCTCGAGGCCGGGGGGGGGGGCAAGTGAGAGGGGCGGGCCTTCTCAGATGGGTCCGGGGTTTCTCGGAAACCCTCGCGCCTCCTGAGTAGTTCTCTAAGCCGTCTCCGAAGAAAGAGGCGGCTTCTCAGGAGGCCCAAGGGCTTCTGAGAAGCCCCGCCCCCTTTCTGAGGAAGGCCTACTTCCTCTCACCTCCACCCTGGGCGCGTCGCCGAGTGTTTGTTCTGCCTCTTGGGCTGCTCCCGGGGCAACGACGCGGTCGCCGTCGTCTTACAGTGGAGGACAGTCCACAAGAGACCTTCCGCAAGAAATCCAACCCTGAGGCCCCGGGACGTCCCTTCTTTTGTTGGTGTAAGAACGTCACGCTTTCCATTGAACAGCCGCAGAATCCCAGGAAACCAAGGGCACCCTGGAGGCAAGCAGGGTGTTTCTTGGCATGGGTGTCCACTGTACTCGCCTGTGGGCGGGTCGACACGCGACTCCACGAGGGGGGGAGGTAGGGGAAGCGACGAGGTCAGCGGCGTGTGCCTCCGCGGGTGGTGGGCGTTTTCTTACTCGGCGTTTCGACATTGGGGAGGGGAGGGGCGTCTGGCTCTGGGCATCTGCTTGGTGCCACTGTTTGCAGCAGTGCGTCCTGTGGGGGAGAGTTCAGCCGTTCGAAACAGGCGCCAAGACAAGCCAAGATCTACTCCACAGGAGGGGCACGGGGGGGCACGAGGGCCCGCGCCGATCGGCAAAACAGTGAATCAGAAAACGATCGTGTGGGGGACACCGATCCTACGGTCGGGAACTCTTATTTAGCGCGTCGCGGCGGCAGCCCTGGCGACAAGCCGTGCCCTGCGAGCGCATATCATGTCGCTACGCTCCGCTCGGGAGGTTGACGCGGGGGGGGGGCCGGGCGTGGATTGCGTGCTGGACGTCGTCGCCGAGCGACAGGCTATCCAAACGTGCACGACCATGTGCACAGCAGGCTCCGCCTCGAGATTCTGACCAGGGCGCGCCCCGCGTGAGGCGGCCGAGGGCCGTCTTGGAAGCGAATGCCCCTGGTGTCCCGACGTCGTGGCGCGAAGATGCGACAAGGTTTTTTTCGTCTCGATCCTCTAACCTCGAAGTTCTCGAGTCCCCCAGACTCGATCGACGACGACAACGACAGTGACGGCGACATCGACAACGACGACGAGCGACGACGACGACGACCGCCGATCGACAGCGACGACGGCGGCGGCTACAACGACGACGATGGCGGCGTCGACGTTGGCAATGGGCGATGACGACGACGAGCGACAAGTAACGACGATGGCGGTGGCTGGGACGACGACGACGACGACGAGGGTTGCAGGCCACCGTCGTTGCTTGTCGTTTTCGTCGTCATCGCTCTCCCCTAACCGACCCGCAAGCCTTTTCCAAGAACGCGTTCTGACAAACAATCTCGATGCGAAACCTTCCGTGGCGACGGGGCCTCCGGGAAACCAGAAGAACACAACATCGATCAAACCATCAAACAAAATCCCAAAGACGATCGGTGTCGTCGTCATCGTCACCGTCGTCGTCGTCGTCACCGCCACCCGCCGTCGTCGCCTGCAACCGCCGTCGCCGTCATCGCTCGCCGCCGCCGCCGCCGCGGGCCGGTGGCCCGCCGAGGCCGGCCGACCAAAATCGGGTCGAAGTCGGTCGGGACCTTCCGGCGGCCCATCCTGTCGGGGAGACGTAAGAATCGAAACCCACCAGACCCCTGGCGTGGGTGGTTTAGGGGGTTTCCTCCTCCAACCTCCTTTCTTCCCCTTCGGGCAGGGTTCTTCGGTGCTCCTCAATGATGGAAACCTCCTCCCCCAACCGACCGTCGACAAACCTGGTACCATGACATGACGACGCCACCCCAAAAATCATACGAACTGCACTTTGCGGCTAAATCTGGATCATGCGCGGACGCACCGCGATCACGTTGCCTTGAATTTTGGAATGGACGGCGGGGGGGTCTGCATATTGCCTGCTGCGCGAAGGCTCGCCATCGTGGTCAGGAAAACACAAAAAAACTGTAGGTTAGCCAACGCAAACCCCACACAGTGATTTCTTGCAGTCTACGCGATGCAATCTAGGTGGTGCAATAAATGTGGCGCAGTCTCGGTGCGATCCGCGTGGTGGAATCCAGGTGGATCATACAATCTATGTGGTGACGTCTACGCAATGCAATAAACAATGCCAAACATCACAAAACAACGCAACACAATGCAACACGATGCAAACGAATGCAAATCAATACTGCGGAATGGCGGTAACCCTGGATTCCTTTTCCTTGAGCCAGGCGTTTCACAATCCAGAACGTCATCTCGCACGCCACGTCGTGCAACCCTGCAGGCCGCCTCGAGGGTGATGTGCCTCTGCATAGTAGCAAGCTCGTCCGCCTGCCAACTCAATTACACAAAAGATCCGCCGAGCCTCGTCAGACCCGCGTTATCCATCAAGTACAACAGAAACAACCTTGGTATAGGAAACTCACCGTTTTCTTAACATTTTCTAAACATTCACGCGCGCGGAACGGCCTCGGGAACTGATCAAACCCCGCCGTCAACATCCCAACGGTGCAGCATCGCTCCGCCACAGCTTGTTCTCGCACTGTTCGTGCAAGGTCTGTCCACCCACCAGCTCCAAGCTCCCAGGGCCTTCTCTCCAGACGGCGCGTAGCGACCATCCGCTGCATGTTTACAGCTGAACGTAACTTCTGCACGTGCATCTCTGGCTCGGGCGAAGCATCGCGCCTTCGCCTCCTCACGGGGAACCCCTGCTCACAACCCACTTCATGAAGAGGTACTGGGCGAAACAGCGCTGCCCAGGTCCCAGCGTCCACCACCTCGGCCCTCGCATCCTTCACCGCACGCGCGCAGTAGCGGAAACCAATCGCCAGCAGCATCGCAAACACTTGAGTGATCAGACTCCCGCAACCAAGTTCGCCCCTCAAACCCAGATGGTTAAATTGGTATCCAGCTCGTCACTGCAATCATACTCCTTGGTTCCCGTCTGCGTGATCTCGCTCGTCCTGCCAACGCCTCGGTGAGATATTCCGGGCCCACGAAACTCGTCGTCTTGAAGAATGAGACCGAGCGTCTTCACGTGCCTCGTCAGCGTCTCGTTCTCCGCCGGCCACGTGCCGATGTCCGCGCGCTGATCTGTGGCGTTGACCTTCGTCACCCCCATCTCGCCATCGCGAACCTAGTCTTGATGCCATATCCACCGCGACAGTAAGTGTCGTTTGCCCGCCCAACTCCGTGCGTTCGAACCATGCCCTTCGCCGCCGCTGAGTCCGTCCCAACTCCAACGTAATCTCGACTGACTCCTTCCTTCTCTCGGCCATCACCTGCAGCGCGCGCTGGATCGTCAGTCCACTCGCTGTCCTAGGCCCCATGGCGTAGACCTGCAACTCCCCGCTCGGAAGTGCCACCGTCGCTCGAGATAGAGCGCAACCCTTCAACGCATGGGAGCCCGAGCGGGCGCCGCCAGATGAAATGCTCTTGCGGGTCGCCTCCATTCCAGCCCAGTCTGCATTCACTCACGCCTCCACCTTGAATGTCTCCTCCTGATACGGGTAGAGGATCACGGCGTCGCCTGTCCACTTCAATTACCGTACCAAGCGCTTCTGCCTCAGGATGCGATGCGCTTTACCCTCGGGCCATTATACAAAAACTCTGCTGTCCAACTGCTTCTTGACTATCACATCGGACACTCGCAGAGCACTGGCCAACGCCACCGCAGCTCCTGTAGCGCATGGCGCCATCCCGTGGCGATGGGTCCTCAGTCCTCAGTCTCCCGAACTCCCTTCGCCGCGTGCTTCGAACTTGGCGCGCCTGCCGGCTTCGCCTCCTCCAGATCGCGCAGCTCCACCATCCTCAGGTAGGCGCCGGGTCTGGCAGGGTGCCGAAGCCCTCCTCGCCCCAAGGAACCACCCCGTTGAAAACCGCGCCTTCAGCAGCTCCTCTCGGCCCAACCCGCGGCCGAGAATTCGCGTTGAGCCGACTTGCCATGATCTCGTCGATCTGGCCCAGCTCCTGGCCGCACGCCTCCGCCCCGGTCAGCGCCGTCAGAATCGATTGCAGGGCTGCAGTAAAAACAGCGCGCCGCCTTCAACTCCGCGCGCCCGCTCTGGCTGAAGTTGTCGAGCGCCTCGCCATGGAATAGCGTCGATGCCTGTGGGGCCCACGCGTAAACGTCTGCACTTTCCAAGGAATGCCGGGTCGCCGCTGCTCCGGCGGAGGCCAGCAAACTAAGGCCCCTTCAGCGACGCGCGAAAGAACGCTGCTGAGACGTCGCAGGGCCCGAGTCCGCGCTTCCCCGCGCCATTCGCACGCGTCGAAACTGTTTTCAAAATGGCCAACTTCACTGCCCACAACGCTGGTGCCCCTGCACAATTGGAAGGGTCTGCGCCGTCGATGCAACGTCTGTGAACGCAGCGGCTCCTCGCGATCCACTCGTTGTTGCGCGCGCGTTTTGCGATCGACCCACGTGCCGAGCGGCGTCGTCCGCCCCTCAGACTCCACCCACCCGGTCACCTCAAACTCCTCCATCTTTTTCATCTCCTTGGCCCTCCCTTTGGTGGCAAGGTCCATCGGCGGCCTCCGGCCCGCGCGCGCGAGCCCCTGTAGACTCCATCGCCCACTGGCTTGTCGTAGTTCACCCTCGGCTCGATTTCCTCGCGCGCGCGCCTGTCCTCCTCCGTGGCGATTGCCATCTAGATGCTGGCCTTGATGTCCTGCTCCCCCGGCCTGGGCGTCGCAAGCGCCGCATCTCCGCCAGCCGCGATCGCCGCGCCGGTCATCTCCGCGTCTGCGCCCGCCAGCTGGCTCCGACCGGAACGACGACCAACTGGTGTCCTGGGCGCCTGCTGACCTGCTTCAGGTAATCTCGGTTCTCGCACTCGAGCTTCCTCGCATGGTTCTGCGTCTGGCGGGCCCCGGCGAGCTCCTCCCCCCGCGGCTTGAGCTGGGCCCGCTTGGGTCGCCGTCTCTATCCCGGGCTCGGCCTCGCCGAAGGTCTCTGCGAACTTCGCCCTGCGCCTCGGATTGTAAATGTGAATTCCCTTCGCAAGCTACGCGGCCGCCAGTCGGTGCATGCCCCTCGATCAACGACTACGCGATGCATCTCCGCCATCGAACGAACCACCTCGCTCCTCCCACTTCACCTCTGGGCCTCTCGGGCGCCGCGGCGCGCTGGCGAACGCGTGGTAAACCTCCCTGTCGCGCATCCCCACTGCGCCCCTCAGCCCCGTCGTCCTCGCGCGTTCGATCCCGCGGGCCGCGCCAGCGATGATCTTGTCGCTTCGGTCGCGCCTTCCCGAGGAGATGCCTTCGCCTGGCCTCGGCACCAACCTCGAGTGGTCTTCGCTTGCACTTTGCAATCGATCGCCTCGCCGACCTTGCCCGACTCCGACGTGCACTTCGCGAATTCGAATCGCCCCCGCGGCGCCCCCCGCCCGTCATAATCGCGAACCTCGCGAGTCAGAACCCCGCATGTCTGACCAACCATGCCGCGATCGAACTTTCGGAGCCCATCTTCGCCTTGAGGTCGAACTCAAACTCGTTGCTAATTGTCCGTGCTGAAGCCTCCGCGCGTTCCGCGGCGCACTCGATCCCCCCGTTGCTCTGGCGCGACCCTTTCGGCGACCTCTCCACCCGCGCGCTGCGCTTCCGCCAGTTCTTGAAAGCCTCGATAACTGCTCGCAATAATGCCCCCTGGTCGCGGATTGCCGAGCCCCGCGCGCCGATGTAGAACTCCACCGCTGAGTTGACGCACTCGCCAGGCCCATCGCGCATCGCCATACTCGATGCGACGGCGTCCTCAGGCTTCTGAACCGCGACGGAGATCGTGGCCATCTCCATGTGCAAATCACGAAGCAATAGTCCATGCAGGTGACTGGTGACGTCGGAGCCTACGCAGACCACGCGGCCTTGCGCGCCACCTCCTTGCCGCGGCCCCACAGACGCCACTTGCGCCAGCCCCAGACAGAGATGTGCACGCGCTCGCGCGGCGCGGCCTCATCCGCGGCCGGCCTGCATCTGTCCTTCTTATCCTTCGGTTGCCGGGCCTCTTCGCCGTCCGCGCCCGAGTGGTCCCGGACCTTCTCGAGCTTGGCATTCACGCGCAGGGCCTCCTCATCTACTCATCATGTGCAGAGGCCTTAGCGTCTACCTTCGCAGCGCCCCGCAGCAGCTCAAGCATCCGTGGGCCCACTGCCATGCAGAATGTCGCCGACTTCTCTCCCGAAAACTTGTCGGGTTCCCCGAGCAGCTTCGTGGCAACCCGGGATTCGGGGCGATGCGAAGCTGCTCGGTCTCAATGTTTTTTTGCTGCACCTTCTCCTCCTCCTGCTGTGGCTGCCGCTCTTTTCGCAGTTGCTTCCCACGCCTGCCTCCCCAGCTCCGGAAGCTGATTGCGTTTTGTAGCAGCTCCTATGCCGTGGCCATTGCGGCGCGAGCACGGGAGCCTGGCCGCGGGCGCAGCCAGGCTCTTCCGCCACCCGCGCGGCATGGCGGTCGCCCCGGGTTCTTTTCCCACTGGCCAAACGTTTGACAGTCCAGACGCTCAGCTCGTACTTCTCGAGACCCTGCACATACATAGCACTACAGAGCGATGCTAGGCAATGCGCAGCGGTGCAAAGCGATGCGAAGCAACCAATCGACGCACAGCAGTGCACAACGGTGCACAGCAATGCACAGCGGTGCAAAGCAATGCAGCGCAAAACAAGGCAACGCAATGCAGTGCGAAGCAATGCGAAGCATCGCAATGCCCAGCGGCGACAGCGGCGACGGACGACCACAAGCGGCGACGGCGACATCGGGGCCCAGCTACGGCGGCGAACGACAAGAGGCGACGGGCGGCCACACGCGGCGGCGGCGACACTGGGCCCCAGCTGCGGTGGCCACGGCGGCGACGGACGGCCGCGACGGGCGGCCACACACGGCGACGGCGAAACTGGGGCCCAGCTGCGGCGGCGGCGACGGGCGGCGGCGCCGCTTGGTCATGACTTTGACTGTGCGAGCCTCGCACAATCTCAAACTCGCGACGACTATGGGGCGGCGACAGGCCGGCCGAGGCGACAGCCAGGCCCAGTTCCGGAAAGCGAAGTTAGAACCCCTAAGATTTTGGATGCCACGGCAATGGACACTCTAAAAATCCCATCGTTGAGTGAAAGATGTGCTCAAAATGTGTCTAAAAAGAGGTTCCAAAAACGCTTCAAACATGTATTTTATACGTAGCACCCCGCAATTGCGGATAAGAGTGAGGGGGCGGGCGCGGGCGACGCGGGCGTCGTCGAGCCGGCGGACCTCGTGGCCCCCACCTTCCTTGTCGATGGCGCTCTCCTCCACCTCCTCCTCCTCCTCCTCCTTCTCCTCCTCTTCCTCCTCCTTCTCCTCCTCCTCTTCCTCGTCCTCATCGTCATCGTCATCCTCCTCCTCCACCTCGTCCTCCTCCTCCTCCTCCTCCTCTTCTTCCTCGTCCTCCCTCTCCCCCCCTCGTCTTTTCATCATGGTCCTCCCATTGTCGTCCTCCCCCTCATCGGCCTCCATCATCGTCCTCCCATTGTCGTCCATCATCATCATCCTCCCCATCCTCCCCCTCCTCGTCCTCCTCCTCCCCCTCCTCCCCCTCCTCCCCCTCGTCCTCCTGCTCCTCCTCCTTTTCTTTCTCCACGTTCTCCTTACATCCTCTCTTCTTCCACGTTCTCCTCGTCCCCTGTTTACTCATCCTGCCTCCCCCTCCTTTCCCAAGATAACTGCAACGCAATCCTTTTTTCCACTTTATGCTCCCCGCCTTCTCTGATCAAGGCAACTCGCCAGGGCAAAGTTGCTGGACGGGCTGGCGTGGATGTGCGGGGCGTGAAGAGGTCCTTGCGGGCTCAGACGGCATGCAAGAATCCGCCGCCGCGCTTGTGCGGCATTGGTTTGTTCAGTGAACGTGGTTTAGGTCGCGGGTGGGTCGCGGGCTCTCCACCTCCACCTGGAAGGAATGCAAAAGCAGCCCGCCGCAAGCGCAAATTACCCTGGCGACGCACCCAACCCCTGCGCAAACGCGGGGCGCAAATAGTTTAGGACACTTTATTTATAAGGGAGGCGATGACGGAGCGAGGGTTACATATGTCTGCAGACGGACTTCGGGAGACTGGCAGGGCACTGGCTTCACGACAAGGACTAGATAAAGCTGATCAGTTGCAATCCCTGAGCAACCCTAGCCACTCCGAAAGCGGGGATCTCAGATCGCAGCCCCCGAGGGATGGCGAGGTCTAATTTGGGCCCGCGCGTGGCGTCACTGTGCTGGCCCCCCAGCAGGCCTCGAAAGTGGCGACAGTTTCACAGATCGCAGCCCCCCAGGGATGGCGAGGTCTAATTTGGGTCCGCCCGTGGCGTCACTGTGCTGGGCCCCCCAGCAGGCCTCGAAGTGGCGACAGTTTCACAGATCGCAGCCCCCCAGGGATGGCGAGGTCTAATTTGGGTCCGCCCGTGGCGTCACTGTGCTGGGCCCCCCAGCAGGCCTCGAAAGTGGCGACAGTTTCACAGATCGCAGCCCCCCAGGGATGGCGAGGTCTAATTTGAATCCGCCCGCGGCGTCACTGTGCTGGGCCCCCCAGCAGGCCTCGGAAGTGGCGATAGTTTCACAGATCGCAGCCCCCCAGGGATGGCGAAGTCTAATTTGGGTCAGCGCGTGGCGCCACTGTGCTGGGCCCCCCGGCAGGCCTCGAAAGTGGCGACAGTTTCAGTTTCACAGGTCGCAGCCCCCCAGGGATGGCGAGGTCTAAGTAGGGGCCGCCCGTGGCGCCACTGTGCTGGGCCCCCCAGCAGGCTTCGAAAGTGGCGACAGTTTCACAGATCGCAAACCCCCAGGGATGGCGAGGTCTAATTTGAGCCCGCCAGTGGCGTCTCTGCGCTGGGCCCCCCAGCAGGCCTCGAAAGTGGCGACAGTTTCACAGATCGCAGCCCCCCAGGGATGGCGAAGTCTAATTTGGGTCAGCGCGTGGCGCCACTGTGCTGGCCCCCCCAGCAGGCCTCGAAAGTGGCGACAATTTCACAGATCGCAGCCCCCCCAGAGATGGCGAGGTCTAATTTGGGTCCGCCCGTGCCCTCACTGTGGGCCCCCCAGCAGGCCTCGAAAGTGGCGACAGTTTCACAGATCGCAGCCCCCCAGGGATGGCGAGGTCTAATTTGAATCCGCCCGTGGCCCTCACTGTGCAGGGCCCCCCAGCAGGCCTCGAAAGTGGCGACAGTTTCACAGATCGCAGCCCCCCAGGGATGGCGAGGTCTAATTTGATCCGCCGTGGCCCTCACTGTGCTGGGCCCCCCAGCAGGCCTCGAAATGGCGACAGTTTCACAGATCGCAGCCCCCCAGGGATGGCGAGGTCTAATTTGAATCCGCCGTGGCCCTCACTGTGCTGGGCCCCCCAGCAGGCCTCGAAAGTGGCGACAGTTTCACAGATCGCAGCCCCCCAGGGATGGCGAGGTCTAATTTGAATCCGCGCGTCGCCCTCACTGTGCTGGGCCCCCCAGCAGGCCTCGAAAATGGCGACAGTTTCACAGATCGCAGCCCCCCAGGGATGGCGAGGTGTAATTTGAATCTGCGCGTCGCCCTCACTGTGCTGGGCCCCCCAGCAGGCCTCGAACATGGCGGCAGTTTCACAGATCGCAGCCACCCAGGGATGGCGAGGTCTAATTTGAATCCGCGCGTCGCCCTCACTGTGCTGGCCCCCCCAGCAGGCCTCGGAAATGGCGACAGTTTCACAGATCGCAGCCCCCCAGGGATGGCGAGGTCTAATTTGAATCTGCGCGTCGCCCTCACTGTGCAGGGCCCCCCAGCTGGCCTCGAAAGTGGCGACAGTTTCACAGATCGCAGCCCCCCAGGGATGGCGAGGTCAATCTGGGTCCCCGTAAGGCGTCACTCCGCTGGGCCCCCCAGCAGCCCTCGAAAGTGGCGACAGTTTCACCGATCGCAGCCCCCCAGGGTTGGCGAGGTCTAGTCTGAGTCCCCGTAGGGCGTCACTCCGCTGGGCCCCCCAGCAGCCCTCGAAAGTGGAGACAGTTTCACAGATCGCAGCCCCCCAGAGATGGCGAGGTTTAATCTGAGTCCCCGTAGGGCGCCACTCCGCTAGGCACCCCAGCAGGCCTCGAAAGTGGCGACAGTTTCACAGATCCCAGCCCCCCAGGGATGGCGAGGTCTAATCTGAGTCCCCGTAGGGCGTCGCTCCGCTGGGCCCCCCCAGCAGCCCTCGAAAGTGGTGACAGTTTCACAGATCGCAGCCCCACCAGGGATGGCGAGGTCTAATTTGAGTCCCCGTAGGGCGTCACTCCGCTGGGCACCCCAGCAGCCCCCGAAAGTGGCGACAGTTCCACAGATCGCAGCCCCCCCAGAGATGGCGAGGTCTAATCTGAGTCCCCGTAGGGCGTCACTCCGCTGGGCCCCCCAGCAGCCCTCGAAAGTGGCGACAGTTTCACAGATCGCAGCCCCACCAGGGATGGCGAGGTCTAATCTGAGTCCCCGTAGGGCGTCACTCCGCTCGGCACCCCAGCAACCCCCGAAAGTGGCGACAGTTTCACAGATCGCAGCCCCACAAGGAGATGACGTAAAAGGCAAGAGAGAAGAAGAGGAGCGAAGAGAGGAGAGAAGGGAAGCAAGAGAGGAGACGAGGAGAGATGAGAGGAGAAGGGTAGCGCAGAGATGAGAGGAGAAGGGGGAGCAAGAGAGGAGAGAGGAGGATCGAAGAGAGGAGGCGGGAGGCGGGAGGAAGGGAGGAGAAGAGGAGGGGTAAGAGCAAGAGAAGAGAGGAGGAGGCGGGAGGAGGCGGGAGGAGGAGGAGGAAGGTGGAGACCACAGTGCTCTATTCAAAACGAGTACCCAACGCAGGAGGGTTGGGAAAAAAATGGTTCGTACACGGAACGAGGTTTGGGTCGCGGGTGGGCCGCGGGTTCTCCACAGGGAACGAATGCAAAGGATGCCCGCCGCAGGCGCCGAAAATGTGGTTTGTACCCTGAACGTGGTCGCGGGTGGGCCGCGGGCTCTCCACCTGAAACGAATGCAAAATATGCCCGCCGCAGGCGCCGAAAAATGTGGTTTGTACCCTGAACGTGGTTTGGGTCGCGGGTTGGTCGCGAGTTGGTCACGGGATGTGTCGCGGGCTCTCCACTTGGAAGGAATGCAAAAAAGCCCGCCGCAGGCGCCGAAAATTGTGGTTTGTACCTTGAACGTGGTTTGGGTCGAAGGTGGGTCGCGGGTGGGTCGCGGGGTAGGTCGCGGGTGGGTCGCGGGTGGGTCGCGGGTGGGTCGCGGGTGGGTCGCGGGTGGGTCGCGGGGTGGGCCGCGGGGGGGTCGCGGGGTGGGTCGCGGGTTGGGTCGCGGGGTGGGTCGCGGGGTGGGTCGCGGGGTGGGTCGCGGGGTGGGTCGCGGGTGGGTCGCGGGTGGGTCGCGGGTGGGTCGCGGGGTGGGTCGCGGGGTGGGTCGCGGGTGGGTCGGGGGGCGGTTTGCGGGTGGGACGACGACAACAAACAACAGCAACGACAAACAACAACAACAACAAGAATCCGCACCGCGGAATTCCACATCAGCCACGCACCCAGGGACAGTGAATGACCGTTCGGCCCCCTCACTCTGATAAAAAACATGCTTGAAACATGTTTTAGACATCTGGAAATGATTTGGCAACATGCTTCCTCTGAATTGATCGACTTACTTCCACAACCCTAAATGCAATCACTACCGGGGGAACTTTCCGGCAACGAACATGCGCGGGAGTCCCGTGATCACTTCGCAGCATTGACAGAATAATGGGGCAGCCCTGGCACGTGCGGTGCACCTCGCGGGCGTCGCGCACCTGGCTGGCGTATGCATTGGTTCCCGATCATGGTCAATGGCGGCCCCTGCCCATGCTAAGAACTAAGACTCGAGTCGACTTACGTTGAGGGAATTCGGGTGGGAGTGCGCGAGACAGCCGTCTTTCGGGGGGGCAAATTTGACCCCTCCCCCTACCCCCTACCCTGGACCTGGACGAGGGCGGTTGCGACCCATCGGAATGTCCGAGAAGACATCAGCTAGAAGAAACAAAAAAATACACGAAAGAACAAACCCAACCAATGGATGGTTTGAAATAGAACCGATAGCGAGATCGATAAAAATATCGACCGAGAACCCAGGAACCCGGAACCAACCGAAATCGGCCCGGAACCAATAACCAAGAACCTGGAACCGAGACCCCGGGAACTCAGCCGGCCACCAAAATCGGCGGGAAACTTTCGCCGAATCTGTCAATTACACAGGAAAAAAAATCAGTGGATGGTTTGAAGTGGGATCGGCAATGAGATCGACAAGAAGAAGAAGATATCGACCGGGAACCCGGGAACCCGGAACCCACCGAAATCGGCCCAGAACCAATAACCAGGAACCCGGGAACCCGGAATCGGGAACCCAGGAACCCAGCCGGCCACCAAAATCAGCAAGAAACGTTCGCCGAATTTCCAAATTTCCGCTAGGACCCCTTCAGTGCAAGCACTGATTGGGTAATTTCCGCCAGGACCCCTTCAGTGCAAGCACTGATTGGGGAACAATGATGTTACTGGGCTCTGGGACCAGGTTGGACCTGCTGGGGGGGGGGGCTAATTGAGTACCCCCCTTTTTTGATCGAGCCCCATCCAAGATGGCCCAAACATGGTCCCAAGGGTGCCCCAATATGCGCCCAGGAGGACCCAAGAGGCTCCAATAGGCTCTTCCGAAGCACCCAGGACGCTCTAAGAGGCCCTCGGGGACGGCCAAAGGGCTTCCAAGACGCCCCTATAGGACTCCAAGAGGTCCCCAAAAGGCTTCCACGAGACCTCCAAGAGGCCTCAAGATGCTTTCCCCGAGGCGCCCAAGACGCTCTAAGAGGCCCTCGAAACGGCGAAAAGGCCTCCAAGACGCCCCTAGGGGACCCCAAGAAATTGTCAAAAACACCAGAATATACATCGACAGGCGTCCAACGAGGCCTCTGACCTTCTGCTCGCCCTCCTCCTCCCCTTTCCGCCTATTCCTCATCCCTCCTCCGTAACCCCTCCCCCTCCTCCGATTCCTCCTCCATCATCCCCCTCTTGTGGTACGTCGGTTTCTCCAACCCGTTTTTCGACGCATGGTCCCCCATATCGCTGATCAGGGCAACTCGCTTGCGCATCGTTTTTGGATGGGCTGGCGGGGTACTTTTGGCCAACAGGCTCGCGAGGCGGGTCGAAAGCCGTCCGAACACTAGTCGGGCCGCGACCAGGCAGCAGAAAAAGAAAGGCAAGCGAAGCGAGCGAGCGGGCAGCCACTCAGAAGGAGAGCCAGAACCGATACTCTCAAACCCGGTGGCGTTGGAAATCCCGGTGGCGACCAGCAAGTATGCGCAGCCAACATGGCGCGGCGGCGCGACTATAAACACGCAGAGGTCGATCGCTCGGTCTGAGTCAGACAAACAGCACCGTCATAAACGAACTGGACCGACAGGCATACCCAGACGACATAAGCTGGCGGGGCTACGCGAAGCGTCCAACATTTGGGAGACTCGAGTTGGCATGATGGGGTCGTCAAGAACATGGCGAGACCGAGTCTGAAAGTTGACACGACCTCCCGCTGCAGATCTCCCGCGAGAACGGGACACGCCAAACCCAGGACGGGCCCGCCAACAGGCGCCGAGTGCCGGCGAACTCGAGCCCTGTGGCCACTGTTTCGGGCCGCGTCTGGCCGCGGCGACACAGCGCCTATCGGGACGACCCCCCCCCCCCACCCACCCACCCACACACACACACACACACAGACACACACACACACACACAAGACACGAGCACGAGACGTCGCCGCCCGCGCCGCAGCCCGCCGCCGCTGCTCTCTGCCGCCGCAGGCCGCCGAGAGGCCGCACGTCGGCGATGCAAAGATGGGGCCGCGCCGATCGGGGGGCCCCCGTCGAGTCCGCACCAGAGGTCACTCTGGCAAAAGGTCACTCTTACAGTCGGGGCGTTGACATAAGGAACCCTAAATAAGGAACGAGGCCCCTTCTTGCTCCATAAGTTAACCTTCGATTTCCGGTCGAAAACATAAGGAAAGCCCGAGGCAAGCTGTGAAACACTTAAGGAACGCGGAGCCCCTCCCCAACGAAAAGGGTTCCTTCTTCAGGGCCCCGACTGTACGTCCAGTCGAGCTCGTCGCTCGTCGATGGCCGCCCGCCCTCCCCCGGCGCGCCGCGCGGCCTGGGAGGAGTGGCGCCCGAACTTCTCGGGGCGCCGGCGCAGCAGGGCGCCGAAGAAGCGCGCCGTGGCGGCCGCGAAGCGCCTGAGGCCAGGGCTGGACCTACGCGTTGTGTTTTCGTTGTGCTTTCGTTTTGCTCTACCTGTTTTCTTGCACTTCCCTCCCAAAGCGAAAAACAAGACACAGCCGAAGTCCAGCAAAACAGCCTTTAGGTCCAGCCCTGCCGGAGGCCCTTCTTTCCGTCGCCGTCGCCGCCGCTGCAACAGCCGTCCCCGTCGCTGTCGCCGTCGTCGTCGCTGCCCCTGTCGTCGTCGTCTTGACGCTGGGCAAGCTTGAGCAGCGTAGCTGTAGTTTTCCAAATGGAGGAACAAAGTGTGCCGACCTAGGTATAGCAACTGCACGGCGAGACCAAACTAAGCGTAGCCAGCGCAGAAGATCAAATGGACAAGGCATGAAAGACAAGCAGAAAAGAGGTATGCTCAAAAGCATAAATACGCGCTGGCCACGCAGTGCAGGTGGGAGTAAAGGAGACCGAACCTCCTCCTCCTCCGTCTCCTCCTCCTCCTCTGTTTTGACGTTGCGCGGACTTAACGCAACAGCATGGAGCGTTATAGAAAGCGAAGCGCCGATTTAACTAGCGGTGTGAAAGAATGAAACCTGGCTGGCGCAGCAGAAACAAGGGCTCGCCAAAGTGACAGGAAAACAACATCCTCCTCCTCCTCCTCCTCCGCCTCCTCCGCCTCCTCCTCCTCCTCCTCCTCCTCCTCCTCCTCCTCCTTGGCGCAGGCTGCGCGCAAGAATGGCGGCTGGCAGGTGCACCGCTGCGCTCGGAGGCGGGGTGAGGACCCGGGAGGCCTGCTGCGCCCCTCTGGCGCTGGCCGTCCGCGGCAGGCCGACGGGCTGCTGGAGGAAGTGGCTGGCGACGTGGTGCAGGCGAGTGGACAGCGATTTGGCGGCGCGCACAAGGGGGTGGGGGGAGGGGGAGGGCGTCTTAGAAGCAGGCTGCTTCTTAGAAGGCGCCGGCCTTACATCTTTCCATAAGGCCCGCGCCTTCTAAGAAGCAGGGGTGCTTCTAAGAAGCTCTCCCCCCTCCCCCAACCCCCCTCTGCGCGTGGCTGAGCGATGGCCACCCCTCCGGCAGGGGCCGCGGGGGACGAGCGGCTCCCCCCGCCGGCGCTGGAGCGGCGGAAGGGAGCGTGCCGAAGCCGTGTGCCCTCGGCAGGTTTGGGCTGGGACGGCCTCAGCCCGAGGGTCATTTTCCAGCTTGGTGACGAAGCCTTGGAGCGGTCTGCCCTCCTGCGAGGAGCGCCTGGCACCTTCGAGACCTCAACGAGGAAGGCGGCGGGATGCGGCCGATCGGACTCTTGTCCCTCTCCCCCAACATCTGGTCCAAGATGCGCCGGGATTGCTGCGCGGCACGGGGGGGGGGACCCATAATGACGATTGTTGTTGGGGCTGCTCGAAACTCAAGGGCTGCGACAGAGCAGGGTACACGCGTAACCTCATGTTCAGGTTTGCCAGAGAAGTCGGGTTGTGCTCTTCCGCGGCAGCGCTGGATCTGAAGAAATTCTACGAACACATACGCTCTTCAAGCGCTGATGGATGGGACGCGGCAGTGCGCCACGGCTTCCCGCTGGAGGTCGCGCGCGGCCTGTGCTGCATCTACGCCGGGCCCCGCACGGTGCTGTACGCGGGCTGCATCTCGCTTCCTCGGTTCGAAGCCCTGGCTGCGGGGATTGCGCAGCGGAGCCGCAACCCTGGCGCGGCTGTTGCTGCTGGGGCCGCTGCGGGCCGCGAAGGCCCAGAGGCTGGTCGTGTCCACCATCCGCGACGTGGTCGACGACATCATGGTCCACGGCACTGGCTCTCAGGGGGTGGTTGCGTCGCAAGTGGGCGGTGCCGTCGCTGACTTGATGGACTTTTGTAATCGCCTTGAGGGAAAAGGGTCCTGAAGGACACGGGTCCTGTAATTTTTGCTCTTCAGTTTTTTGCTTGCGGGGCTCTCCACGGGCCCCAGGACCGTCACAAACCGATTCAGGATGAACTCGTCCTGGGGGAAGGCCCCGGGGTCCAGGACCCGTTTCCCTCAGGATCCGTTTCCCCCATGCGAGTGTAGGCGACTTGACCCTCTCCTCTCGCTTGGGGCGGTAGGGAGATGCCGCTTCCTGGCCAGCGGCGCCGCGCTCTGCGAGCAGCTGTGCGAGCGCTGGCCGCTGCCGAGCTCGACCCGGGCACTCACCCTCAGGTTGCTGGGCACCGACTGGACCATGGGAGGGCGTCGGAGCGTCGCCAGGCAGCAGCTGCGCGAGCCAAGACCACACTAACGGCGATGTTGGGAAGATGGTCTTTGCGATGCTGAACTCGCGCAGCACACATTGCAGGAACACGCGAACAAGCCTTTTCCTACAGTCGGGTTGGCCACGAACCATCCCCACCTACAATACCGAAACCCACATCGCCGTTACCTACATCGCCGTTAGCTCGGCTACACCTAAGAGTGGCCCTAGGCAAGAGTAACCTTTGGTGCGCGGACGAAGGGGCGAGGCGGGGTAGCCAACCCCAGGCGCTCAAGTCGCTGCCACCGCGTCGCGTTCGGCGATCGGGAGCCCCAGTGGGCCCGCACCAAAGGTCACTGTGGCGAGGGGTCGCTCTAGGGCGATTAGCGCGTCTACGGGCGAGGCGGAGGAGGAGGAGGAGGCGGAGGAGGAGGAGCAGGAGGAGGAGGAGGAGGAGGAGCAGGAGGAGCAGGAGGAGGAGCAGGAGGAGGAGGAGGAGAAGGAGGAGGAGCAGGAGGAGCAAGAGGAGGAGAAAGAGGAGGAGGAGGAGGAGGAGGAGGAGGAGGAGGAGGAGGAGGAGTGGCGGCGAACCCGCCGCTTTCAGCAGCTCCGCAGGCCAGGCAGCGCCAGTGGCTGTGCTCCAGCGCATGGGTTGCCCCGCCCAGCGCGGTGTCGGGGGGGGGGGGACGGCGACGGCTCGGCAGCCCGACTGGCACCGTGCACGGGCTCCGCGTGAGCGCCGCGACGTCCGCGGACCGCCTCCCCCATGGGGGACCTCCCCGGGCCTCCGCCTTCGCTGCCACGCTGCTGGCGCCAAGGTCTTGGCATGAGCTCGCCCGCCGAGGCGTATTCCAAGGAGGACGGCGCCTCCTCCCTGGGGAAGGGCCAGCGCCAAACAGCTGGCACTGGCCAAAGACAGATGCACTGGGGACGCGCGAGGTCCGAGACACTGCAACTTACGCCACCCAGCGCGTGCGACTGTGGACGTCGCGGCTGCCCCGCTGACGTCAAGGTGGACCCCCTGGTGATCCACAGTGAAGAGGCGGCCTTGATCTGGGCGCTCACGGTGTGGGAAGGACAGGTCGAGCCACGATTCCTGGAGGTGCTCATGCAGGCGGCGGACAAGAAGGCCGCGCAGGCCTTGGCCCCCTGGCGCACGGCCTCGGCGCCAGCCGACGCTGTTCTCCTCACGATGCGCCGCTGCGGCTGGAGCTTCGAGGACCCCTTCGTCCTCGTTTCGGACGAGATGGTGCGCTTCGACCTCAGAAGAGTGGGGCCCCGCCAGGTACAAGCAGCGGTGCGCCTGGGCGCGATGAGGGCTTACCACCTGGCCCTTCAAAGCACTGAGAAAGCGCTGCCTTGGGACGAAGGAGCTGCCGCAAGGTGCCCCCCCGTCTGTTGGTCGCCGTTGCGCAGGCTGCTCTGGCCCCGCACCGCCGTCTGGCGGCCCCTGCACCAGGCCTCCCTGCGAGCCCTGGTACCCGGCGTGCATTTGCCACAAGCGCGGCTGCACGCGCATGGGCTGGCGGGGTCGCCCATTACCGGCTCTGCGGCGCGGCAATGTTGGACGTGCGAAATGGGTACGGGAAAAATGTGTAAAATGCCCAACAATAAATGCTGCCCCAAACCGGCACCGGCCGCTGTTGGGCAGGTGGCCTTCCGTCTCAAATGGACACAAGCCACGGCGACACCGACAGCGAGTCCTGCGCAAAATCAGCAGGAACTGCTGTCGGTCTTTGTGCCCATTCTTTCCGTACCTTATGAGGCAACTACTGGGAGGTCTTCGTCGGAAGGAACAAGGAAGGAATATAATAAAAGGCTGTTACGCCGGAGTGGGCCTCGGATTAAGCGGGATTAAGCCGGATTAAGCGGGACTGCGCGGGATTAAGCCCGATTTCGGACCAGGGCAAAATCAGAATTTGACCTCCCAGGAGTTGCATCCGAACGTACCCATTTCGATCGTCCCGAGCAGTGGGCTCGCAGCACCACCGCCAGCTCCGACTGCCCGGCCCGCAGCCATATGCGCCTCGAATTCGCGCCCTGCGGGGACGTGCGGGCAGCGAAGGCAGCGCGAGGGTGCGAGGAGGCGGCTGAGCGGCTCTGCGGAGGGGCCCTCCCAGACTCCGGCGGGTGGACTAGAACTGTCGACACGTGTCCCGCCAAGACCTTGAGTTATCAAAGTGCGTCGGACCGGGCGGTAGGCCAAAGGCCAGGGACATAATGTAGGCACTTCAACTTTGGGTTGGGGGGAGCGGTGCGAAGCAAGGGCTTTTCGCAATTATCACGCTGCATCGCCTTACCGCCATGGGTGTGGACACTGTTTGTCCAGGCACCGTCGCGCGCCGTGTTCGGTGCTTCGGACCCCGACGTGCCAGTGCACTGGGCGGACAGGCCAAGCTCGGGCCTCCTTTCTGGGGTCCCCTTCTTGGACGGCAGGCAGCGCGGGTTCACTGAAAAATGTGCTTGTCAGACAAAAGCGGGTGTTCCGCATAGTGCGGCAATCATGACAAAGGTGCGGGGGAGCAGGTCGATAAGGGGGTGGGGGAAGCGTTGCAAATGCGTGGGCGTAAGCTATCATCGTCGACGTTGCTCGCAAGGGCGGGTGGGGAACACAAGGCTTTTCCGCAACCCTGGGCCCCCGCGCAGGACGACGACGACGACGACGACGACGACGACGACGACGACGAGCGGTGGAGGCGAGCGGCGGCGATCGCGACGACGCCGACGACGACCACCACCAGCGGCGGCGACCAGCGGCGGCGACGGGACGACGACGAGCGCCAGCGGAACCGGCGGAGACGACGACCCCCAGAGGCCCCCAGAAGGCCCGGAGAGAGCGAAGCCCTGCGGGCGCTCCCCTGGAGCTCCCCGGGGGGCCTCAGAAGGCCCGCTCACGAGGTCCTCGGAGGTCCGGGAGGGCCCCCCTCCCGGGGGCGCACAAACATGGACTAGCGATCCCTGGACTTGGCGCGCGGTCGCCAAATCCATGGATCGGGGGAGGCATGCCCTCTCCAAAATGCGGCCGATGCCGCCTCGCGCGGCGGCGGAGATCCGCGATTTCCCACGGAAACGGGGCCCGTCGCTAATCCACGCCCCCTTGATCCCTCGCCATCGCTCGGACGTCCATTTCCTGTGTTTTTTTTGGTTTTGTGCGTGGTTTTTTCGCCAAATGATCAAGGATGCTCCTCGATGGTCCTCGCCGAAGGAAAACATGCACACGTCCGAGCGATGCCAGGATCCAGGTCTGCGATCGCCTGGCCCTCGGAGGTGCCCGGAGGGCTCCCGCGGAGGTTCCCATAGGGGGCCCCCGGCGGTCCCCAGAGGTCCCCCGAGAGCCCGAGGCCCTCTGGCAGTCGGAGCTCCCTGGGCGGCAGGGCGGCGGCGGGCGGCGGGCGCGCCCGTCGTGCGCCAGCGAGCGCAGGCCCGCAGCGGAGGCGTTGCGGGAGCCGAGCGCGTCGAGCAGCCACGCCTCGAGGGGTGCTGTCTGGTTTCGTGCGCTCGCTCCAAGGAGGGGGGCACGAGATGACTGCCCCGCGCTGCCGTCTCCGCCAGGGAACGCCTAGGGAACGCCTAGGGAACCGAGTCGATCCCTGGCAGATCCCTAGGGAACGCTTAAGATCACTGGCAGATCCCTAGGGAACACCTAGGGAATGCCTAGGGAACCGAGTCGATCCCTCGCAGATCTAGAAGAAACTCCTAGGGAACGCCTAGGGAACCGAGTGGATCCCTGGCAGATCCTTAGGGAACGCCGGAGGCCCGGCGGCCGGAAGCAGAAGTCGTCTGATCCAGGGATGCCGCGGAGCGATCGCTGCCCGCATGTGTGCAGTTTGCCACAGCATCGCACGCAGTGTGGTGTCACTCGTGCACGTGCTGCTCTCGCATGCCGCTGGAAACGTTGAGACGCGTACCGAAAAAGGCGCGGGCTTGAGAGCGCCATACGAATCAAGTGTGCGGAGGAGTTCACTTCAGCTCAGTTCTGTTGTGCGAAGAGAAGGAAAGGGGTCTCGCGCACGATGGCACGGCGACCTTACGCGGTGGCTTGCGCGGTCCGCCAGCGCAGCACGCTGCCAGGAAAACGAGTGCCCTTACGTTTGCGCAGACGGCTTACGCGCGAATGTCCGCACAGTCGAGCCCGACTGTCTGCGTCGCTCGATTAGTTCTTGGAAGCGGTCTGCTCACACGAAAGGGCGGTGTCGAGAACACTTCTGGGCGTCGCGCTGCGGCAGTATGTGTACCTGAAGCTGACCCGAGCGACCACACCCAGTCGGGCACAACCCGCGCTGCCCCTTCGGGGGCGATCCGCACAGAAAGGGTGCGGATCAAAAACGACGAGGACTAAGGATCGAGGATTCGGGATCCAGGATACAGGGGAGGAGATCGAGGAAGGGTGCCGAGGAGACTGATAGAGGACCGAGGATGAGGGATAAAGAGCAGAATCGAGATTCGAGCATCCTTAGCTCTGTCAGCTGTTTCTTGTCCTTCGGGGTAACCCCGTGTCACTTCGGCCTCCACCCCCAACACCTCCAGTAATTACGTGCCCTCGCGGTCTGCACACCCAGGCGCACGCACTCCCGATCCCATGGGCACGCTTCGCGCGTGGCATCCTCGTAGAGCCGTCCTGGATCCTCTGGGTCGCGGCCGAGGAGCCCAGACCGAGAGGCCATGGATGCCACCTGCTGTCCGCCCATGACAAGTGAGCAGGGACCGACCGTCCCGGCACTCCTACAGGCCTACCACGACATGTTCTTAGAATCCCATAATGGTCGAAGACCACAAAGTTCTTAGAACATGAACTCGACGTGTCAAAACACGCAGACTCAGCCAGAAATGTTCCAAGAACCTTTCGTGGATACCACGAAATGTTCTTAGAAAATTGTTTGGTAGGCCTATAGGCACGCCGGGACGCTTCGCCACTGCTTGAGACAACGCTCTGCCGCCGTCCACGTCGACCCTCCGAGGGCTGGCCACCTCGAGCCAGTCGGCCGACGCCGTCGCTGGCGCCTGTGTCGTCGTCGCTGTCGTCGCCGACGCCGTAGTCGTCGCCGCCGTCGTTGTCGTCGTCGCCGTCGTCGACATAGTCGTCGCTGTCGTCGTCGTCGCCGCCGCCGTCGACGCCGTCGACGCTGTCGTCGCCTAGGGGGCCACATGCGAACCCTACCCCTACCCCCCACGATTTCTGAGGGGAGAGTGGGGTTCACTTCGCTCGGGAGCTCCCAAGCGAAGTGAACCCCCCCCCTCCCCCTCAGAAATCGTCGGGGGTAGGGGTAGGTGGCCCCCTATCGCCGTCAGCTGCCAATCCCCAGGGCTCCGCGGCGTCTTCCGCGACCGCTCTCCGGCCGCGGCGGCGCCGGCACGGGGCCCTCCTGGCCGCGCAGAGCTCGGGCGACGGCGGCGGCCCCGGCTCGCCGCCGCGCGGGCGACGGCGGCGGCCAGCTCGACCGCTCGGCCGACCCTAGGGGAACAAACAGTGACATAAACATAAAAACTCGGAGGTCCGCGCGGATTTCTCGGATCGCCGCTGGAGCCCCCCGGCGGCGCCTCTGGCGCCGCCCCTGGCACGCGCCGCGCGCCAGGGAGGGGGGTCCAGCGCCGATCCGAGAAATCCGCGCGGGCCTCCGATCACTGTTTGTTCCCCTAGATACACCCCCCCGCCTCGGCGGCGCGCAAACGACGGTGCCCGGACAGAAAGTGTCCACACCGACGGCGTGAAGACAATCAGGCATGATGACAACGGCACCTGCAATACACATGTGGCTCGCCCCCCCTCGCCCCCAAACCCAACAAGTTGAAGTGTCCACATGTTGTCCCCCGCGCATTGCCTCGAACCCAACCCCGTCAACTTTGGGTTGGGGGGGGGGCGGGAGCGATGTATATTTGTTCGACGCAGTTCGATGTCGTATTAGATTGGCGCGATGGGTGTGGACACTGTTTGTCCACCCACCGGAGGGGGATGGCGCGAGAGCGGCGGCCATCTGAGCAGGCGGCAGGGCCTCCTCGAAGCCCGCTTCCCGTCTTGCAGAAAGAAGAATCGGGACGGGACAGAACCCCCCTTCGTAAAACATGGTTTAGGGGAAACGACCTCGGGCCCAGACCTGGCGGGCGCAAGCCAGGAAAATGACGGCCGCGGCGCCTTCTCGAGAACCGAAAACGGATAATTCACTGATCGACGCGTCAGGGTGGGGGTTCTGTTCACCTCCGAAGAAAGAAGAACACCACAAACACATAGACTTCCAGAGATTCGCGCGGATTTTTTGCATCGGCGCTGGGCCCCCGTCCCTGGTGGCGGAGGGCACCCGTGGCGGGCCCAGCGGAGCTCCAAGAAATCTGCGCGGACCTTGCGAAGTTCGTGTGCGTGCAGCCGTCTCCTCCTCGACCTTTTATGAGGCCTTCTCCGACCCCTCCCCAGGAGACACCCCGCCCTCTCCCAAGACACCCCCTCAAGACACCCGCCCCCCTCGCCGTGCTCCCCGCTGTGCGCGCCACCCCCGTGATGGCTGGCTGGCGCGTCAGCGCCAGTCCTCCGGCCACTCGATGTCGGCGCCGGCGGCCTTGCCGCCGGGCTCCGCGCCCGCCGTGCCCGTGCGCCGCTTCACGTAGGCCTCCGCGTTCTCCGTGCGCCACGCGCCCCGCTTCCGCGGCGCCGCCGCCGGGGCCGGCTGCCTCGCGGCGCCGGCCAGGCCCTGCCGGGCCTGCCTCGCCTCCGCAGCCATGCGCTTGGCCGCGGCCGCCTTGCGGTGCCACTCCTCCGCGGCCCGCTGCTTGGCCTCCGCGTCCGCGGCGGCGGGGGCCGGCGCCTCCTTCGCCGCCTCCCGGCGCGGCGCGTCCCCGGCGCCGCCGTCGCCGTCGTCGTTCGCGAGGACCCGGTAGCCGTTGGGGCACTCCCCGAAGGCGAGGTACTTCAGCTCGTTGATGCTGATCTTCAGGCCGACCTCCTTCTCTAGGCGCTGCTTGTTCACGAAGGTGCCGTTGGCCGACCCGTGGTCCAGGGCCACGAGGACGGGGCTGTCCTCAACTAGGGTCATGGCCAGCGAGCAGTGCCGACGCGACAGCGACGCGTGGTGCACCTCGATCTGTGCGACCTCCGAGCCGTTCCTGCCCACCACGTAGATCTGGCCCAGCTCCAGCTTCCACTTCTGCGCCTTGATGCCCCTCACGTACTCCACCAGCGTCCAGTGCAGCCCCTCCGGCGCTGGGATGTCGCCGCCCCCCTCGCCATCGCTCGCGCTGCCATCGCCGCCCTCCTCGCTCTTCTTGCCCTCGGTCTTCTTGCCCATCACCTGCTGGCAGAGAGCGCAGCTGCGAACTCTGGCTTCCCCGGCGGAGTGCAGGGGAGCATTGGCGACCGCCCGCCGCTGGGCGAGCGAGGACGGCCGCGCCCTGGGACCTCGGGCCGCTGCGGCGGTTTGGGGCAAAGCGCGTCAGGGATGAGGACGAGGATTCGCAGAAGGCATCTATACACCACCACCGTGCCAGGCCAGGGCCATCCTGGGCCCCAGGATGGTGTATGCGCCCTCCTGGCCGAGGCCAAGAGGGTCAATACACCATCCTGGGGCCCAGGATGGCCCCGGCCTGGCACGGTGGTGGTGTATAGATGCCTTCGTCGGAGAGGAAGACAAGGAGGCTCGTGAACGCACGCTCACACGCACGCGTACAGCACACACGCACTCATGGCACAGGTCTCGAGACCCCGACGAGCTCTGCGTGCAGACGGGGTGCCCGACGCAGCACCGGGTGACCCGGAAGCCTGATCGCGCAGGCTTTGCGGCTCGATTGCGCCGCGTCTGGCTGCGATATGGGAAAGAGGGCTTTTTTCCTCCTGCCCACACATGCCTCAAGACGACCTCCGAGACCGCCGACGGGCCCCCAAGAAGCCCCCCCCCCCCAAAAGCTCCAGGAGGCCCCCAAGAGGACAAGATCAGGTCCCGAAGAGGCCGTCGATAGGCCCCAAAGACACCCCAAGACCGTCTCCAAGCGGCTTCCGACAGGCCTCCCAAGAGATACCCACAGGCATCCAAGAGGCCTCTGAACCACAACCAGTGCACGGTGGCGGGATGGGCCGAAGGCCACTGGGTCCGCCGCCCCCTGCTTGCAGGGGTGCACGGCGTGCTGGATGAGCTGTCAGGTTTTGGTTTTGGTTCTTTTTCCAAAAGAACTCCCCAGTGGGCTCCGGCAGAACCCGCCACCGTGCGCAAAAACGGCCGTTTCGCTCGGGACATCCTCAAAAAATCGCGAAGATGGCCCAAGATGGCCTCCAAGTCCGCCCGAGATGGTCCAAGACGGCCTCCAAAACGGCCCAAGAGAGTCCAAGACGGCCCAAGACGGCCCAAGAGGCCCCCCAGAGGCCTCCCAGACGGCCCAAGAGGCCTCCAAGAGGTCCTCCAGGAGAGTCCGAAGAGGGCAAAATCATTGATTTTCCCTTGGTTTTTGAAGGATTTTGGCATTTGCGCCTTTTCGGCTCTCCGACGGCTCAAGACGGCCCAAGAAGCCCCCAAGATCGCCCAAGAGGCCCCCAAGAGAGCCCCCTGATGGCCCAAGTGGCCTCCAAGATGGCCCCTAGAGGGCCCCAAGAGGGCCCAAGAGGCCTCCAACACGCCCAAGATGGCCTCCAAGACGCCCAAGATGGCCTCCAAGACGGCCCTGGAGCGCCCCAAGAGGGTCCCCCGTTGGCCCAGAAAGGCCCCCAAAACGGCTCCCGACGGCGTCAGACGTGCCAGGAACCCACCAAGATGGCCGAAGTTGGCTCGAAGCTGGCCCAAAAGGGCCCAAGAGGCCCCCAAGAGGGCCTCCAGGAAGGCCAAAAGATGCCAAAATCACTGATTTTCCCAAGGTTTTTGATGGATTTGGGCATTTCCCTTCTTTCGGCCTTCCGACGGCCCGAGACGGCCCAAGAGCCCCCAAAGATCGCCGAAAGATCGCCCAAGAGGCCTCCAAGACGACGACGATGACCATCAAGACGCCCACGTGTTCCCCGAAGGCTTTCCAAACCGATTCGGGGAACACATGGTCCGATGGCTTGGCAGGTCTGGCCTCAACGTTCGGCCACATAGGCGCTTCCACAAAGGCAGGGGGCGGCGGTGATTCGCCGTAGGCGTCTTCGATCCGTCGCCGCCAGTGGCTTGCCACAAGGGTGCTCGGCGTGCCGACGATCACCACATGTTGAAAGGGGCCCAAGGACACACAAATTATTCACTGCGTGGGGATCCCCATGTGCATCTCCTTGCTGGCGCTCCCTTGGTGGTGGGACTCGGTGAGGACGAATCTGGATTTAAGTGTGACTGAGCTGCCCTCTCTCTCTCTCTCTCTCTCTCTCTCTCTCTCTCTCTCTCTGCTCTCTCTGTCTCTCTCTCTCTCTCTGCCCTCTCTCTGTCTCTGCCTCTCTTTCCCTGCCTCTCTCTCTCTCTGCCTCTCTCTCTGCCTCTCTCTCTCTGCCTCTCTCTCTCTCTCTGCCTCTCTCTCTGTGCCTCTCTCTCTCTGCCTCTATCTCTGCCTCTCTCTCTCTCTCTCTCTCCTCTCTCTCTTCTCTCTATTCTCTCTCTGCTCTCTCCTCTCTCTCTCACTCTCCCTCTCTCTCTCTCTCGCTCTCTCTCTTCTCTTCGCTTCTCTTCTCTTCTCTCTCTCTCTATCTCTCTCTCTCTCTCTTCTCTCTCTCTATCTCTCTCTCTCTCTCTCTTCCCTCGCTCTCTCTCTCTCTCTCTTCTCTCTCTCTCTCTTTCGCTCTCTCGCTCTCTCTTGCTCTCTCTCGCTCTCTGTCGCTCTCTCTCGCTCTCTCTCTCTCTCTCTCTCTCTCTCGCTCTCACTCGCTCTCTCTCTCGCTCTCTCTCGCTCTCCCTCGCTCTCTCCCGCTCTCTCTCTCTCTCTCTCTCTCTGCTCTCTCTCTCTCTCTCTCGTCTCTCGCTCTCTCTCTCTCTCTCTCTCTCTCTTCCTCTCTCTCTCTCCCCCCCCCTCTCTTCTCCACTTTCTCTCTCTCTCTTCTCTCCTCTCCCTCTCTCTTCTATCTCTATCTCTCTAGCTCTGTCTTCTCTCTTCTCTCTCTCTCTCTCTATCTCTCTCTTCTCTCTTCTCTCTTTCTCTCGCCTCTCCTCCTCTTCTCCAAATCCCCACCTATCTCTCTCTAATCCGCTCTCTCTCTCTCTCTCTCTCCTCTCCCTCTCTCTCGCTTCCTCTCTCTCTCTCTCTTGCTTCTCTCTCTCTCTCTCTTTCTTTCCTTCTCTCTCTCTCTATTCTCTCTCTCTCTCTCTCTTCCTCTGCTCTCTCTCTCTCATCTCTCTCCTCTCTCTCTCCTAGCTCGGGGCTCGCTCGCTCTCTCCTCTCTCTCTCTCTTCTCTCTCTCTCTCGCTCGCGCTCGCGTCGCGCTCGCGCTCGCGCGCTCTCTCTCTCTCTCTCTCGCTCTCTCCCGCTCTCTCTCTCTCTCTCTCTCTCTCTCTCTCTCTCTCTCTCTCTCTCTCTCCTCTCTGCTCTCTTCGCTACTGGCTTCTGACGGAGTCTGGGTTAGGTGAGCCTGAGTGTGGGTGAGTCTGAGTATGGGTACGTCTGTGTGTGCCTGACTCTGAAGAAATGAATCTGAGTGTGAGTGAGCTTGTGTATGAGTGAGTCTGGGTGCGAGTCTGAATCCCAATGGTGCCCCTGGCAGTGTCTGGCGACTAGGAGGCCCGGGTCGACTCCTCTTTGGGAAGCCAAAATGCTGCCCCTGGCAGCGTTTGGTGACTATGAAGCCCCTGGTGGACCCCCCCTGGGGCTCCCAAATGATGCCCCTGGCAGCGTTTTGTGACCATGAGGCTCTCAAGAGAGACATGTTGGGGAGGCCAAACGGCAATTTTAGCTGAGACGTCCCACCAAAATCGGCGCGAACGGGCTCGTGAGATCAGCCAGGGTGGCTCCCCCTTGGGGCTCCCAAATGATGCCCCTGGCAGCGTTTTGTGACCATGAGGCTCTCAAGAGAGACATGTTGGGGAGGCCAAACGGCAATTTAGCTGAGGCGTCCCACCAAAATCGGCGCGAACGGGCTCGTGAGATCAGCCAGGGTGGCTCCCCCTTGGGGCTCCCAAATGATGCCCCTGGCAGCGTTTTGTGACCATGAGGCATGTTCAAACGGCAATTTTAGCTGAGACGTCCCACCAAAATCGGCGCGAACGGGCTCGTGAGATCAGCCAGGGTGGCTCCCCCTTGGGGCTCCCAAATGATGCCCCTGGCAGCGTTTTGTGACCATGAGGCTCTCAAGAGATACATGTTGGGGCGGCAATTCTAGCTGAGCGTCCCACCAAAATCGGCGCGAACGGGCTCGTGAGATCAGCCAGGGTGGCTCCCCCTTGGGGCTCCCAAATGATGCCCCAAGAGTGACCATGAGGCTCTCAAGAGAGACATGTTGGGGAGGCCAAACGGCAATTTTAGCTGAGACGTCCCACCAAAATCGGCGCGAACGGGCTCGTGAGATCAGCCAGGGTGGCTCCCCCTTGGGGCTCCCAAATGATGCCCCTGGCAGCGTTTTGTGATCATGAGAGAGTGTGAGTGTGAGTGAATGTGACTGTGAGTGAGTCTGAGTGAGAGCGAGTCTCATCTTATCTTATCGAGTCCTATCTTATCTTACCTTTATTACCCTCTATCTTATCTTATCTTGAAATCTCTTATCTTGTCTTAGCTTATCTTATATCAACTCATCTTATCGCATCATATCTTGTCTTATCTTATTACTCCATAGGCTGTCTTATCTTATCTATTATCCTACCTTGTCATATATCTTATCTTACCTTATCATATATTGTGCTATCTTATATTATCTTGTAGTATCTTATCTTGTCTTGTCTTATCTGGTGATTATCATTGGGAGGAGGGAGGCGCGAGCGGGAGGAAGAAGGAGGAGGAGGAGTGGGAGGCGTCAGAGTAATAACAAGAACCCCAATCCTTAGGATATGGGGAATAAATACACACACATAAACAATGCCCCTATTTTTTCATATTTTCTGGGTTTCTGTCTTCCCCCCACTTCCCATATTTTCCCATATTTTCTGGGAATCGGTGATTAATTGTGTCTGTGTGTTTTTCCCGTCCTGAGTTGTTTCTTTTTCCAACTATTCCAAAACAAGTTTCGGCCGATCGCGCCAACCCGGGAAACTCTAGGCGGCCTGGGCGCACCAGAAAAACTTGCCTGGATGACTCAAGATCACTGCGTCCAAGATGCCTGCCAGAAGGCCAAGATGGCCCCATGAGAGCAACCTATGGCCTCAATATGATGCACATGTCCAAGATAGCCTCAAGATGGACGGCCCGCAAGACAGCCCACGAGGCCCCCAGGAGCCTCCCGGGAAGCCTCCTCCCTGTCCTCCTCCTTTCCTGTCCCCATCCCAAGTCTTCCCCCCCCAAGGGGTTCCACAACCCCAAACGTTTGGCCGCATGGGCGTTTCCAAAAGGCAGGGGGCGGCTGTGATTCGCTGTGGGCGTCTCCGATAGCTCTTTCCTCCTCCACAGGCATACCTCAGCGCATTCGCCACACAGCATGTGCCCGCCAGCACGCCAGCGCCGCAGGCGCCGTTGGGCGTCACAACGGGGGACCACGCAACTGCCAGGAGGGCGGTACCCGCGGTGCACACGAGACCGGCGGCCGCCAAGCCCTTGCACGCCTGCTCGGCGCAGCAGCGCACCGCCCCGCGGCAGCCGCCCCCCGCGGCCGCGACCACGACGTCGGGATCACGCCTCCACTCTGGCAGAGCGTGGATTATAGCATGGGGGCAGAACAACTGCACAGACACAACTCTCAGAGGTCCGCGCGGCAGATCGGCGCTGGACCCTCTCCTCCCTGGCGCGCGGAGCGCGGCGGGGGCGGCTCTGAAGTCGTCGACAGGGGGCTCCAGCACCGATTCAACGTGTGTTCATGCAGTCTTTCCTTCCTCGGCATGGCCCAGCCGTTTCCCCGCACCGCCGCCATCACGAACGCACGGTCGCGCTGCAGGCGTGGCGCCGCCAGCAGCAACACCGACCCCCTCAGCCGCACTCCCGCCAGGAGGAGCCAGGACGCGAGCTAAACGGTGTCATGCGTTTTCGTTGTGCTTTCGCTTCCCCTTCGCTCTGTCTCCGTTCCGCCTCTTCTGCGAGGCGGGACCAGAACGAGAACGGCCCACGAGAGCGCCAAGACGCCGCTCAGCTCGCGCCCCGGGAGGAGCTCCCAGTCCTCGCCCACCTCGGCGGCGAGGGGGCGCGGGTCCGCGCGGAGGTCGGCCCGCGCAAGGCCCAGCGCCAGCCTCGCGAGCGGAAGACGCAGCCGTATCCGGAGCCTTGCGGGCCGGGCCCCTGGGCCAAGGCTCGGGCCAAGCCGTGATTTCCGTTTTCGTTTTGGTTTCGTGATCCCTCGTCCCGTCTTCGTTCCACCCTTGGCTGCAAAACGAAACCGAAACGAGAACGGCCCACGGAACTGCCAAACGTATCCGTGCGACCGCGTGCGGTAAGTTCGCGTCGTCTCGACGCGGCGGCGACCCCAGCGGGGGCGTTCAAGGTTGAACGCAGCCGGTGGCCGAGAATCGGCCAAGATGGAACGATCTGGCGAGCGAAGAGCCGGCGATCGCTGAAGGTTGGACAATCCGCGTGGTGTCAGAAATCAGTGCGCAAATCGTCACGACGCGAACCTGCCGTATCCGCGGGACCGCGCCCCGCAACCCAGACCGCGAGGGCGCGGGTATGGATACGTTCGCCGCTCGTGGCAACCAGCTCCGCCGCAGCGCCGCCGCCACCACGCGCGGGCTACCCCGCGCCTCGGCGGGGAGGTTCGAGGAGCAGAAAAAAACATGTGGTCGGGAGTTTTTGCATAGCGTGTCGCCGCGGCGGCCCCAGCGACACGCTATGCCTTGCGAGCGGATAGCGCGTCGCTCCGCTCCGCGGGGTGGGAAGCTCGGAGAGGCTCGGGACGTTGACGTCTCGGGACCGCGAAGTGGATAGCGTATCGCTCCAAAGCGCGAAGGGTCAGAACAGGCGCAGCGATGCGCTATCCTGCTGTGCAGAAGCTCCCCACCGTAAGCAGAAGCTTTCGGAGGTCGGTGCGGACTTCTCACTGGCGCTGGACCCCCCTCCCTGGCGCGCGGAGCGCGCCAGGGGCGGCGCCGAAGGCTCCGCCAGGAGGAGGAGGAGGAGGAGGAGGAGGAGGAGGAGGAGGAGGAAGAGGAGGAGGAGGAGGAGGAGGAGGAAGAGGAGGAGGAGGAGGAGGAGGAGGAAGAGGAGGAGGAGGAGGAAGAGGAGGAGGAGGAGGAGGGCTCCAGCGTCGGTCCAAGAACTCCGCGCGGACCTCCGAAGGCTGCCGCTTGCGTCACTGTCTGTCCCTCGAGAGGTGCGCCAGGGAGCGCCAGTTGTAGCCCACGGCCGCGAGCTGGAAGCGGCGCTCGTTCCTACAGTAGGGGCGTTGACCTAAGGAACCCAAAATAAGGAACGAGGCCCCTTTTTTCCACAAGTTAAACTTCGATGCCCGATCGAACACATAAGGAACACCTGAGGCAAGCTGTGAAACGATAGAGGAACGCGGAGCCCCTCCCCAACGAAAAGGGTTCCTTCTTCAGGGCCCCGACTGTAAGCGGTTATGTTGCTCCCATCGTACTCAAGGGCCACATCCCAAGAATCTCGAGCACCCAGAAAAAGAGTGTCGAGACAGTGTCGAACGACGATCGCCTCCCAGGGCTCTTGGTGCTCGAGATGATTTCTGGTGATCAAGGCTGAAGTAGGTTGGAACATCATAGTCCTAAGCGCGGCGGAGGCGTGGGCCGCCGCGCCGCCGTTCTGCCGGACGGCGGCCAGGACCAGAGCACGGTCGCCCTTCAGCTCGTCGGAGGCGTACTCCAGCCCGAGGCCGTCCCACTGCACTGCGGTCAGCACCACCTGAGCGCTCGCCATCGCTCGGACGTCCACTTTTTGTGCTTTTTTGGTTTCGTGCGTGGTTTTTTCGCCAAATGCTTAAGGATGCTCCTCGATGGTCCTCGCCGGAGGAAAAACGCACACGTCCGAGCGATGCCGAGGAGCGACGAAAAGAGGCGCGCCTACGCGGGGTGGCACAGCGGCCCTCCGTGGGCCGCCGGCGCGGCACGCCGCAGTGGAAAGCGAGGGCGCCCACGCGCGACCTCGTGCCACGGCAACCTGCGCGCGAGGGTCGGCGCAATCGAAACACCGTGTTGTCTTCCGGCGGTCGCCTGGCGGTCCGCCCGGAGGCACGCCGGGGCCCTCTTCAGCACCTGGCCGTTCATCTTGATGCCTCGAAAGCCGTTCTCAGAGGAGCAAGAAACGGCAGGGGCATAAACTGTTGAAGTCCGTGCGGGTCTCTGGGATCGGCGCTGGGCCCACCATCCCTGGCGCAGGGGGGCCCAACGCCGACCCAAGAAGTACGCGCGGAGCTCCGAAAGTTGCTGTTTGTGCCGGTTGTTGTTCTTCAAGTTCTGGGTGTCGTAAGCTTCGCTGACGGCGCCCACGGCGGTCAGGACGATCTCGGTCTCGCGCTTCAGCGCCTCTCCACAGCAAGCCCCAAAAAGGGAAGCGAGACGGCCGCGGGGCTTCTCAGACGTCCTCCAGCTGTCTGAGAAGCCGTCCGCGTCTTCTCAGAAGGACGGAGGTAAGCCTTCTGAGCCTTCTGCGAAGGCCCGTGTCCCCTCTCGGACGCCTGGTGGCCTGGTGGTTTTTGCGCCATAGCTCAGCTATCTGGCGGCCGTTCGGGACGATCTGGGCACCCCCGGAACGCTCTCGGCGAGGAGCAACTGCTAGAACGCATCCAGAGGCTGGAAAGCCGCCGAGAACCGACGAGAACGTCCGAAAACGTTTGAGAACTTCCGAGGACGTTCGAACCTCTGACAGCGCCCCCCCTGCCTTCCCCCCTGGGCTCGCCGCCGGGCGGCCTCCGCCGCAAAGCGCAGGGCGGAGCCGTGCTGCCGCACCGCGGCCAGCACCACCTCGGCGTCGCCGCGCAGCTGCGGGCTGGCAAACTCCAGCTCCCCCCCGAACCTCTCGTGTGTGGGCGGGCAAGA
The DNA here is from genome assembly GCA_963575745.1 of Prorocentrum cordatum. Lineage (NCBI taxonomy): Eukaryota > Dinophyceae > Prorocentrales > Prorocentraceae > Prorocentrum > Prorocentrum cordatum. The sequence continues at coordinate 482,140 of CAUYUJ010016660.1, read as the reverse complement.
GTTGTGCAGTGCGGGCGCGGCCGCAAGAAACCCTGGCACGCAGCCCAGCCCCGAACAAAAACCCGCGCGCAAGGTGCACCCGAGGGGGGAAGCCCAGAGCGCCCTGGACGCGGCAGCCTCTGCAACGGCCGCGGGAAGTCATTTCGCAGCGCGCGGAGCGAAGAAACCCAGGATACCCTGACAAAAGGCACCTGGCTTCTTGATGCACGCCCCCATTGCATCTCGGCGGCGAGCCCGGGGGGAAGTGAGAGGGTGCGGGGCCTTGCGGGAAGCCTCCCCAGCCCTCGGCACGGGAAGCTTCTCAGACGGCGCCGGAGCCTCTGAGAGGCCCAGCCGCCTTCTGAGAGGGCCGGCTCCCTCTCGCTGTCCTCGGCTGCACGCAGGAGTGGGCCGCAGGCCAGAGAGACCTTCCGTGCGCGGGTTTTCATGGGAGCAGGGTGGCTAGATTATAGATTCGAGCGCGCAAGCAGCCGCCATCGCATCGCGCTCAGCGATCAAAAAGAGAGGGCCGGTGAACCCGCACCAAAGGTCACTCCGGCGAAGGGTCACTCTTGTGTGTAGTCGACTTCCCCCCCCTGGCGCGCCGCCGAGTTTCATATCCACCGCGTCTTGGAGTTTCAGGTTCTCGTTCCAAGGAACTCGAGGCGCAGTGGACAAGGATAAAAATCTGGCCCCTAGAGGCTCGATTTCGATTTATCTATCTCCACTGCGCCTCGGCCTTTCCGCGCACTTTCCGAGAAAGTCCAGGCCGCCGTGGATATGGATATAACTCTTGCCCGCCCCCCGCTGGTCGGGCCCCTGGGCCACGACCCCGCAGATACGGGGCTTTTTTTTCCGCGGATGCCCCGAGCGGATCGTATCCGCGCGACCGCGTATCCGCGGGATCGCGCCCCGGAATCCAAGCCGCGAGGGCGCGGGTACGGCTATGCTCGCAGCTCGTGAGCCTCCGGACCGCCTGCAGCACCACCTCTGGCGGGTGCCGGCGGCGAGCTTGGTCCGAGGAGGAACGGGTACTCGTACCGCTGCCCTTCCCTCGTTTTCGCCTTTTTGAACCTCCTGGGGGGCCCTCGTCGCCACCGCTGGAGTCGCATTGAAATGTTGCTCAGAACGCACCTCGGGAGGGGTCCGAGGAGTAGCGGTGTCGGGATGTCTTTTGCCTTCCCCGCATGAAATGGGAAGGTCAGGAGAGCATCCTTCCTTTTGGTCCTGCTGTCCTGCTGTTCATCCACCCGGGGAGGGAGGAAAAGGAGGAGGAAGAAGAGGAGGAGGAGGAATCCGAAGGGATTCCATGGATTTCCGAAGGAATCCGATGGATTCCCAAAGGAATCCGATAGATTTCCAAAGGAATCCCATGGACATCCTAAGGAATCCTATGGATTCCCTAAGGATCCCTATAGAGTTCCAAAGAAATTCTATGGATTTCCGAAAGAATCGAAGTCGAACGATAATTGCACAAACACAAACGTCTGGAGATCTGCGCAGATTTCGAGGATCCGCGCTGGGCCCTGCGGCGCCTCTGGTGCCAAGCGCTCCGCGCCACAGGAGGGGGGGGTCCAGGGCCGATCCAAGAAATCTGCGCGGTGCCCTACAACAAACGTGTCATGCAGTCGTGTTTTGGCGGCGAGCGAGGAGGGGAAGTGCGAAGGAGAAGGCCTTCTCAGAAGGCGGTGGGACTTCTCAGACGCCCTCGCGCCTTCTGAGAGGTTTTCTGTGTCTTCGGAGAAGGCTTCAGAAACTTCTCAGAAGGCCCGGAAACTTCCGAGCCTTATGAGAAGTCCCGCCCCTTCCCACTTCCACCCCGGGCGTGCCGCCTAGTTTTGCCCTCTGAAGGGAATATCCCTCTTCTCGGTCCGGTTGTCCTGTTGCCCATCCACCCGTCTGAGCTGGTTCATGTTGATTCCGCCTCGATTGCTCGCTGGACTGTGCGGTCGAAGGCTTGCCGAACTCTCACTTCTGAATCCCACCAGGATTTCAGGGCTGAGGTGGTCTACATTGGAAACATATACTAAGGATGGGTGGCAAGGACGCAAGGCCCTTGGAGGCCGAAGTTGGGGTTCTTGGGCGATGGGCGACCAGTGAAAACGGCAAAGGGCGGGCCGCAATGGCAAGGACGCAAAGCTACCCTAGAAAAGGCGGGCGTCTTTACTATGCACGTTGACTGTGTCGCGCTTCCTCTTCTGACCCCCCTTCTTTCGGACACTCGCGAGCACGGGTAACGGATCCGCGGATCTGGCGCGTGCGCACCAGATGAACGCATCCGGAGAAGGGACCCCAAAACATGAGGCCTATGTTAAGTCGGGCATGTCCACCTACAGGCAGATTTTCGACGCAACATAAAAAACTAGATCAAAATCAAAAATATCAAAAATAATATTAAAAAAACAATTCGTCCCCGGACTGAGTATTTTTGAGCATTCCCCCTGTAGAGGGACACGCCCGACTTAAGGCCAATGCCGCCTGATGTGCCGACGGCGCGCGCCGTGTCGCTTAGAGACGTGTTCCGTCGTTACTCCAGGCGCCTTCATCCACATCTGCGACTCGTCGATTCTTCCCCTGCCGGCGCTGCTGCTGACCACACTGTCAACCGGGCGTCTGACGCTCGACGCCTGTCACGCCGCGCAGCGGTAATTGTTTCAACTCGCACAATTGTTTCACAATTTCACTCTTGAAGATCATTTTCACACCTCGCCAGTAATGTCGGCCCGGCGCCTTGCCGGGGCAGGCGGTCTTCCCAAGATGCACTGAAGACGGCCCAGAGACGGACAAGGAGGCCCCGAAAAAGCCTCAAGAGGGCTTCGCAAAACACTTTCAATACCTGGGTGTTTGAAAGATGTCCGCGTCCTCGCCCCCTGTGGCACCCCAGGACGGTCCCAGACGCTCCAAGGCGACCCAATGGCCCCAAAAAACGTCCAAGACGGTCCCAAAATGACCGAAGAGACCGCCGAGACGGCCATTGAGGGCCCCAAGAGGGTCCCGAGACTGCCGAGAAAGGCCCCCAGACGACATTCGAAGGCAACAGACGGCGCAAGACCGCCCGAGACGCCCCGAGTGATGTCACCAAGCTGCCCCCAATATGCCCCCGACAAGCTCTCAGGAGGCCCTAAACGCTCCTGCCCTGCGCGGTCCGGACGTGCTCTTAAGTCGGGCGTGTCCCCCTACAGGCGGATTTTGGACGAAACATAACAAAATTGTCAAACGTTACTTCAAAATGTTCAACAATAGTCAAAAAATCGCCCCCAGACTACTTTTTTGACTATTTTCGAATACCTATACGACCACCCTGCGGGTGATAAGGAGGCGAGGGGGGAGGGGGAACCAACGTCTCACTCAATCAATCTCGCTATCGATCTCACAATCGATTTCACATTCGATCTCACTATCGATATCAATATCGATCTCGCTATCGATCACACTATCGATCTCACAATCGATCTCACAATCGATCTCACATTCGGCCTCACATTCGGTCTCACTGTCGATCTCACTATCGATCTCACAATCGATCTCACAGTCGATCTCACATTGGGTCTCACATTCGGTCTCACTATCCATCTCACTATCGATCTCACAATCGACGTCATCATCATTATCATCAAACAACACACACACATCATCAACATCATCATCATCATCATCATCATCATCATCATCATCATCATCATCATCATCATCATCATCATCATCATCGCCATCATCATCATCATCATCATCATCATCATCATCATCATCATCATCACATCATCATCGGGACACCGACGGGACACCGACGGGACACCAGCGGGACACCGGCGGGACACCGCGCGCCACCGGCCGCCCGGAAGAGACACATTTGGTCCGGCCGCGCCTCAGCCACAGGGACACCGACGGGACACCAGCGGGACACCGGCGGGACACCGCGCGCCACCGGCCGCCCGGAAGAGACACATTTGGTCCGGCCGCGCCTCAGCCACAGGGACACCGACGGGACACCAGCGGGACACCGGCGGGACACCGCGCGCCACCGGCCGCCCGGAAGAGACACATTTGGTCCGGCCGCGCCTCAGCCACAGGAGACTTTCCTCTCGCCCGCCCACGCAGCTTCGCCTCGCCCGCGCGCACGGCACGCACGAACACGAAACCGAAATCGATTTCCCGGTAGGGGGGCTCTCCGTTCCACTTCGATCTCACCCCCTCACCTCCGATTCCTCCTGTAGAGGGACAAGCCCGACTTAAACGTGCCCCCCGAGAAGCGAAAGGAATCGTCCTTTGACGGCCCAGCGGCCCTGGAAGGGCCCCCAGGAGGCCAGGAGGAGGAGGAGGAGAAGGAGGAGGCTGAGGAGGGAGGAGGGAGGCACCCAAACCTCCGTTCTGTGCTGCCAGCACATGCCCGCATCCTGCCGCGGGGTTGTGGCCCCCAGGAACTCGAGGAGCGGTGGATGTGGACACCTGCCCGCTCACGCGGGCAGGCAGATACTCGTCGTTCATTTCTAATCATGCTCATTTCAAATTGTGCTCGTTTCTAATTGTTCCTGGCCCCCTAGTGGCTAGAAAGAGGCCCAGGATAGAACAATTAGAAATGAAAGGATCTTGCCCCCCCCCAAAAAAATCAATGAACTTTAGAATGCTTAGAAACGAACAATGTGTATGCCCGTATCCACTGCCGCGGGGTCGTGCCCCCGGGAACTCGAGGAAAGGTGGACATGGACATCTGCCCGCCCCCGCGGGCAGGCAGATAGCCGTATCCACCACTCCTCCTCATCCTCCTCCTCTTCCTCCTCCTCTTCCCCCTCCTCCTCCTCCTCCTCCTCCTCCTCCTCCTCCTCCTCCTCCTTGTCCTACTCCTCGTCCTTCCCATCCTCGTCCTCCTCCTCCTCCTCCTCCTCCTCCTCCTCCTCCTCTTCCTCCCCGAGGGCACGACTCCGAAGTGGTGGGTATGAACCTCCCTGGGACCCCCTCCAAGGGTGCGTTCTGACCAGAGCGCCGAGGCGACTCCAAGAGTGGCGGCGAGTGAAGGGCACCGGTATCGGTAGTTCTTGCATCGGTCCCTCTTCTCGAGTCTTGATTGTCTCCAGACTCTGGGTGCCCAGGCTCGAGCCAAACCCAGGGGAACAAAGAATGGCATAACCATAGCAACTCGGAGGTCCGCGCGGACTCCTCGGATCCGCGCTGGAGCTCCCTGGCGGCGCCTCCGGCGCCGCCCCTGGCGCGCGGAGCGCGCCAGGGAGGGGGGGTCCAGTGCTGATCCGAGACATCCGCGCGGACCTCCGAGTTGTTTTGTTTATGTCATTCTTCGTTCCCCCCAACGAGGCGGAGGAGGAGAAGGAGGTGGGGGAGGGGGAGGAGGGAAAGGAGGGAGGAGGGAGGGGGAGCAATAGGCGGATGAAGGCCACCTCCCGATCTCCGCGCACCCGCTCCGCGGCGCAGTCGAGCAGCGCCCCGCGGAACGGCGGGCAGGCGCGGATGGCGAGCAGGACGACCTCCGCGCGACGGGGGGCGGGCCGCGTCCCTGTCCACGGCCTCTGGGGCCGACGTCCTGGGACCCAGCGGGCGGGGCCCGCAGGGGGCCCGACCTGGTCCTGAGCTAGGGGAACGGACCATGACATGAGCATAAAAACTTCCTCCTCCTCCTCCTCCTCCTCCTCCTCCTCTTCCTCCTCCTCCAATTCTTCCTCTTCTTCCTCCTCCTCCTCCTCCGAACTTGTCCTGAGCTAGGGGAACGGACCATGACATGAGCATAACAACTCGGAGGTCCGCGCGGATTTCTCGGATCGGCATTGGACACCTCTCCCTGGCGCGCGGAACGCGCCAGGGGCGGCGCCGGAGGCGCCGCCAGCACCGATCCGAGAAATCCGCGCGGACCTCCGAGTCGTTATGTTTATGTCATTGCTCGTTCCCCGTAGCTGGGGGCTCGAGGTCCAACCGAAGATCGGCTCCCTTGGCGGTGGCTGTGGGCAAATCCCCGCCTCGGGGCCTCCCTGTCGCCGCGCAGCCGCGGGGAGGCCAAGCGGAGGGCTTCCGCGTCCTGCGGGAACCCTGGCTGCTCATCATCGCCGTCGTCCTCGTCCTCGTCCTCCTCCTCCTCCTCCTCCTCCTCATCCCTCTCCCTCCTCCTCTTCCTCATCTTCCTCCTCCTCCTCCTGCTCCTCCTCCTCTTCCTCCTCCTCCTCCTCCTCCTCCGCCTCCTCTCCTCCTCCCCTCCTCCTCCTCCTTGTCCCCTCCTTCCCCCCCTCTGTTTCCTCCTCCTCCTCCTCCTCTTCCTCCTCTTCCTCCTCTTCCTCCTCCTCCGCGTCCTCCTCCTCCCCTGCTTCTCCTCCTCCTCTTCCTCATCCTATTCCTTCTGCTCTTCCTCCTCCTCCACCTTCTCCTATTCCTCCTCTTCTTCCTCTTCTTCCTCCTCCTCCTTTTCCTCCTCCTCCTCTTCCTCCGCCTCCTCTTCCTCTTGCCGAGTTTTGCCTTTGATCCTCCGGGGTCGAGGAAAGACGCTTTCGCGAGTTTTTGGAAGAGGCTGTTTTTCAAGCCCCCCGAAGCTTCCAGAGGCTTCCGAAGAGCTCCGGGGATCAGGGTCAGGGGCCTGAAGCAAAACTTCGTCGTCGTCGTCGTCCTCCTCCTCCTCCTCCTCCTCCTCCTCCTCCTCCTCCTCCCCCTCCTCCTCATCATCCTCCTTTCCTCCTCCTCCTCCTCCTCCTCCTCCTCCTCCTCATCATCATCATCATCATCATCATCATCATCCCCGCCCTCTTCGTCGAGCATTTTCCTCCGCCGCCGGTTCCTCCTCCATCCTTCCTCTTGATCGACAATTTCCCCATGTCGGACCACCATGCGCGACGGTAGAGCGGGCCGGGCGTTTCGCCTGAGACTTCCTCACAACTCATGGCCCTGAAACCGTAAGTGCACAACAGCTGCAAGGGTGGTCAGGGAAGGTCGTTTTCTTCACAATGGAGCTCTCGCTTTAGCGCCGCCCATATACAGGACATTCGGAACCAACCCGGAAATGTCACAGGCGCAGGTCAGCGCAGGTCAGCGCAAGTCAGCGCAAGTCAAGCAAGTCAGCGCAGGTCGGCGCAGGTCGGCGCAGGTCAAGCGACCCCACGGAGGCGCAGGCCAGCGCTGGTCAGCGCAGGTCAAGCAGATCAGCGCAGGTCAGCGCAAGTCAGCGCAGGTCAGCGCACGTCTGTCGGCGGGTCGCGTCGCGCTCTCTCCTCGGCAGAGTCTCGCGTGGGCTGCGCTGATCTGCGCTGACCTTCGCGCTTGTGCTGACTTGCTTGACCTGCGTTGGCCTGCGCTGACCTACGCTGTCTCAGGCCTCGAGCGCCTTCCAATATTCCCTTGCACTAGCTTATTTCACGCTCTGCGCGTGCAAACGCACACTGTCCGTTCGCGAGAATAGCGGGCTCGTTCCACAATGGCCCCGGGCTCGCTCCGCTGAGAATCTGAGCTCGCCCCGCATAGTTCCGCTCCACGAATGCGCCTTTCCACAAAGCTTGGTTCCATCGCGCATATATTTCCCACGCGCGCACGTGCGCGCGCGCACGCACCACCGTCGACGCATCTGAATCACCTGCCAGGTTTTGAAGATCATGGCCACGCGCATCATGATCATCTCGCACGTTCGCACGTAAATATCATTTCCCGCTCACTCATCAGATCACGCGCGCATGCTGTCGCACGTGATTCACGGGGCCATCGCGTGACTTCACTTACGATACTGTTGTGCAGTTACAAGATGACGCCAATGCGGTTGCGCACCTTCGCCAACGCGCGCGCGAGGGGAGATGCTTTTCGAGTTTCTCCGAAGTGCTCATCCAAGTTATCATTCTCTCCCCCAAGTCCTCGTCTTCCCCATGCGCGTCGCCCTCCTCTGACGCATCGCCCATTCCCTCGGCGGCGAACGCGCGCGGGGTAGCGAGCTTTCCCGCCGACCAGCCGCCGAAGCGGCAGCGTGCGCCTTCAGCCCCTCGCGTCTTTTCCTCCACTCCTCTACCCTTCCACATTGGCCCCGCGCGTTCCGCAACTGCGGTGGCGGATTGGGCGGACGCTGCACGTTGGCGCCCGTCGCGGGCCGCTGCTCCCTTTCGGCGATTGCGCATTGGGCCGAGACGCCCGGTGCCGCATCAGTCACTGCTCAAACCATGTTCCTGGCCGCGGTCTCGCAGCTGTGCGTTCGCGACCCGGCAGTGTTAAGAATATTGAATGGCTTTTGGCGACTCCCGCCGCGCGCTTGGGTTGCGAGGAGCCCCAAGGGGCCCCCAGGGGGTATCTCGGGGGTCTTCAAAGGGCTGGCTAGGGAGCTCATGGGGCGGAAGGCTGGGATGTTTGGTTCGCGTTCGCTTCTTGGCTGCTTTTCGGGTTTTCTGAAGAATTCTTGGGCCTCTGAAAGGGGCCCTCGCGGGCCGCCTCGCGGCGGTCTCGGGCCATAGTGGGCTGTCTCGGGTCTCGTTCCATATAGTGGGGCCCGATCCATGAAGCGGGGCCCGCTTTCTCCTGGGGGGGGGGGCGACAAGGCGCTCTGCAAACAAAAATCTCGTTCCCGGGGGGGTTCTCGGGTGTCTGTTGGGGTTCGCTTTCGCTCCTGGGGCGGAAGGCTAGGATTTGGGGTTCGCTTTCGGTTCGTGGCTGCTTGTCGATTTCCTTTGGGCATTCTTGGGTCTCTGAGAAGGGCCTTCCAGGGCTGCCTCGTGGCCGTCTCAGGGCTTATTGAGCTGTCTTGGGTCTCGTTCCACAAAGCTAGAGGCCTCCTAGATGGGGTCGGGGTATATGTGGTCGGAGGATCTCGCCGCATCGCCAGCGGAATCGGCGATGCATCGCCAACGCGTCAGCGAAGCATCGGCGACGTTGGCGATGCATCAGCGACGCCGGCGCGGAGTGAATCAGGCTCCACATCGAGCCGCATCGCAGATGCATCGGCGATGCGGCGCGATCCTCCGACCCCATCTATCTACTCCGACCCCATCTAGGAGGCCTAGAAAAGCGGGGCCCGCCCCACAAAGCGGGGCCCGTTCCACGACGCGGGGCCCGTTCCGCAAAGCGGGCCAGAAGCCTGCGAGAGGAGCCTTGCCCAATTGTTTGTTTTCCCATGGTTCGGGTTCGAAAGGCCTGCCAAGCAAGCCCTGTCCAGCAGCTTGCTTTGCGATGGTCTTGAAGCCCTGTCCAGTAGTCTGCGGTCTCATGATGCAGCCGACAATATGGTCAAGAACGTGGTCATTTAAGAAACTTCGGACAGCTTTCCAGAAGCATCTCGAAACAAGCCCAGGCCAAGTGCTCGCGTGAACGCTGGAGGACGAACGCGGGCCAGCTTCCCAGCAACTTCGTTAAGAAACGCTGGGCCAGCTTTTGGAGAGGGGGTTTCTTAACCGTATTCTCGATTGTATTGGTTTGAAGAACCTGCTAGGCAAGCCCTGTCCATTAGTTCGCCTTCCGATCGTTCCCCGATCAATGCTTGGACTGACAGGGTCCTAGCGAGCATTGAAGGATTTGACGGGAATTCTGGGTTGATTTCGGTAGGCCGGCGGACTCCTGGGTTCCCAGCTCCCGGTTCCCAGGCTCTCAGCTGCAAATTCTGAGCCGAAATCGGCGGGCGGCTGAGTTTCCGGGCCCCCACTTTCAGCGCTCCCGGCACTGTGTGGTTCTTTGGTGCTGGCGTCCCAAGTTGCGGCAGGCTGCCCAGACCTTTGGAAGTAGAGAGCACGCAACACATATCAGAGAGTTGGTAGCCGAATGTAGCACAGGGAATGGACAACATCCAGCCGCGCGCGGCAGCTCCCGCCAACGCGCTAGTCCAGCATGCTCGGCGGCCCTCGCTCGAGAAGGGGGAGCAGAGGCCGCACTCGCGAGGAACGAACAACACGATAGCGATTCGGATGATTACAAGGATGATGACAACAACGATGACGACGATGATGACGATTATGATGGTGATGGCGAAGGTAGTGGTGATAATGGTGATGAGATGATGATGATGCTGATGATGATGATGATGATGACGATGATGATGATGACGATGATGATGATGATGATAATGATAATGATAATGATAATGAAAATGATAATGATGATGATGATGATTATGATGATGATGATGATGATGATGATGATGATGATGATGATGATGATGATGATGATGATGATGATGATGATGATGATGATGATGATGATGATGATGATGATGATGATGATGCGACCCCCTCCCCCTTCAACTTATGGTGGTGGTGGTGGAAAAGCCCATCAATGCCGCCTCTGGCGAATACGACGGCGAAATCGCGACCACGGTCTGACGTTGCCCTGGAGAAGACCTCGATCCTCGCACTCCGAGGCCTCGCTCCATTCGCGCTGGCCCGCCCCCGTCCTGCAGCACGGCGCGCCGCACCACCGGCCGTGAGTCCCGGAAGGGCCCCGGCAAGTCGGCGAGCCGCACCAGCCCGCGCTCGACGTCCGCCAGGAAGCCAGCGTCCGCCTCTGCGCCCGGCGAGCGACCCAGACAGGCTCCCGCTCCTCCACATCCTGCCGCCTGCGCATGCTGCTCCTGACGATCCTCCTCCTCCTCCTCCTCCTCCTCCTCCTCCTCTCCTCCTCCTCCTCCTCCTCCTCCTCCTCGGGTCATGAAACAAACGTTGCGGCGCAAGACTTGTCGCTGCTTTCGGCCTCCGGGGGCCCTTGCCGGGCCTCGGGACAATCAAAGAACGACTCGGGATGAGAAACCGGTCCAGGGGAATGGGTCGAGACATCTGGGGGCCGACGTCAGGCAAAAAACGCGACGTGGGGGGTCTGGAGAAAGCGAGCGCAGCGGCACCGTCGGTCCGAAGGTCCGGGCCTGCAGCCGAACTCGACTGGAGAGGGCACGCGAGAGGACACAAGAGCCTTGCGAGGGCCATGTTGCCATAGGCATGTAGGAGGCATGGGTCGCCAAACACGGGACACAGGGGCACCCCTGATTTGGCGGGGTCGGCCTACTAATCCAATTCGACTGTACGAGGGCAGCGCGGGCGGGCCTGGGCCCAGAGAGGGAGGGGTCAGGCTGCAGCGTTGGCGAAGTTCATTCCGAATGGCGGAAGCGGGAATCGGATAGACGTGAGCTGAAGTCGGATCGGCGACGGAATCGGAGCCATGCAGCCGTATCTAGAGAGGACGTGGACGCAGAGTCCAATCGACATGTGCCTTGGTACGGGGATGGCGTGAGAGAACGAGAGAGAGAGAGAGAGATAGAGAGAGAACGAGAGAGCGAAGTAGGTGGTGAAAGGAAAGACCTCTGAATTTCACCAGGCCCCCTTTGGACCTGAAGCCGAGCCATCATGCCACCTGAAGGGACGCCACGTGAGGAACGAAGGGGCGTTTCTGACCACGGCGAGCCTCGGGTACGAACCGGCGTTCCCCGACGTGGGTCTCAGGAGCAAGCGCCCCTCCTGAGCCCCAAGTGGTCCTCATTGGCTTGGCTCTTCTTTAGAAGGCCCAGTTCGTGTTTTAACGTTTTGCATTTGGGGCTCTTGACGAGCTGAAGACGCGAAGAGAAACACGCTACATGGGTTTTTAGCCTTTTTGCACATCATTTCTTCTGGCCGTTGTCAGGCCCGTGGACGTGAGCTGGCTTTTTGTTAAGCGTTGCCCGCTTCCTTGTCGAAGGCTGCTCCTTGTCTGCGCTGCCGTCTTCGCTCCCGCTCCCGCGGCCCGCCATCGCCCGCGGATCCTCCCGCTCCGCGCGCGGAGCGCACAGCTAAAAACGCTACACCAAACGCCCGACCACCGGTCTCCAACGCCGGCGCGGAACAGGCCCGGCGGCCCCGCGCACAGCCAGCAGCGACGACCCGAAAACAGCAAAAAAAGGCTATGACGAACAAATACGGTGGGCCCATTGGATAAGGAATTATATGTTTTAATTAGGCAGCATAGAAGACCACTTCGTGAAATATTCACCTGCTCGTGATAAGTACGTATACTGCACTCGAGAGCTGACAGGTCATTAGTGCCTCGCTGTCACGCCGCAGAGCGTGATCTCACAATGGGTAGTATGCAGTCCCCCCGATGAGAACTGAAAACGGGGCTCCGAAACTCGAAAGCAAATCACCCCCTCGTTCTGGCGACTCCTGGCCAGGCGCAGGTCACCAAAGGCAAAGCCTCAAGACTGCCAATCATCGCACGCTCGAGCAGCGGACATTGCCCCCGCTAGGTGTGCCGCACGAGTGAAAGACTGCCCAGGGCTGCTCTGAGAGCGTTGGCACCTGAGACGCCCCGCACCCCCAGGTCAGGCGTACGAGAACCGTTGCTGAAACTAGTGCCTAGGCAATCGAAGAAGGTGCCTCGGTATCAAAAACAACTCAATATCTATACTAAGGTTAATGGTGGGAAAAGTTGCATCGACTCCCGTAGCCCCTCGGCGAACTGTTGGTTGAACGCTGAGATCATGTACATGCTAAGCCGCTCCATGCTTTCAATGTGGGCTTCGCCCCGCGGTCGCAGGACGGAGGGTGTGCGCAGGCTATCCCAGATGCCCTCAGGACCTAAGAGCAGATCGGTCTGGTCGTAATCCCACTCGATTGTGCTCCAGGTCCGGTTCCCAGCGGGCAGCGTCTCCAGGCAAGGCACAATGGTCATGACGTCCGCGGCCCCGGAATCCTCGTAAGCGTTTCTGGATAAGGAAGCATTGGATAAGGAATCCAGCGTCTCGAAGCCAGTGGAACTTCGATCGTGGATTGGCCATGGATATCACCACCACCCTCATCAGATAAGGAATCCTCCAGGGTCTGAAGCCCCCTGGGCACATTCCTTAACGAACGCCCCCACCGTAGGGAGGACTGGACGCAAGGAGGAAGAACTGAGGACGTGGCAGACGGCAATGTTAGACAGCGTAGTCAACTGATCTGGAAACGCTGCACCAGAGGGAACTCAAAGCGCAAAAACGATGTTTCGTTATTGTTTTTCCTTAGCGTTCTTAGAATTTCTCGCCGGGACCTGGAAAGCGCTGGAAAAAACGAGCCACTTGCATCCATAAGAAGAACTCAACTCACTGGAACGTCCTCACGGCAGCGACCACGACGGCGGCGACGGCGGTGGCGGACGGCGGACAGGCCGAAGACCGCTGAGGACCGCCGAGCCCCGATCCCCGGCGACGATCGACGACGAGGACGACGACCACGACGGCGACGGCGACGACGACGACGACGACGGCGTCGACGGCGGCGACGGAGGCGGCGCAGGCGGCGGCGGCGGCGGGTATGAGGCGGGGATTCTCAGACATCCTAGGCGGCTCCCTCCTCGCGCTCTCCGCCCGTCCTCCGCCATTCCGCAGCGCAGGCCGCCGAGGGCTGGCGATCAACGCAGACCAACCGGGGGGGGAGTGAGGCCAGGGGCCAACGCTCTGGGAGCCGATCCCCCAAGACCTCGGGAGGCAGTGAACGTGACTGCTCTCGATCCTCTCAACAGGGGGGGGCCAAAAGCATCCACACCCTCACCCCCTGCTGGGGTCCTGGGACATGGGCCCCCAGAGCAATTGGTGGTGCAGAGTTTGGACAGACTCCGACGGGGTCCGCCTCCATGGGGTCGACATCGGGGACCACGCGGAACAGGGCCACCTGTGGCGGCGCGCACAAGGGCGCCGGGGCGCTGGCGAGGTGGCTTTCTGAGGAGGCAAAGGGGGTCTTCTCAGAAATGCTTGGAGCTTTCTCTCTTTGGCGGCGTGCACAAGGGGGGTGAGTGCTTCTTAGAAGCAGGCTGCTTCTTAGAAGGCGTGGGCCTTGCATCTACACGGACAAGGCCCGCGCTTCACGAGAAGCAGGGGTGCTGCTCAGAAGCCTGCCCCCCTCTCCCTAGTAATCCCACCCCTCTCTGCGCGTGGCCGATTCTGAAGAGGCGCAGAAAGGTTCGGAGCCTTCTCTCTGCCTGGGGCGTGGACGCCAAGAGGAGGCCCTCCGCTCTATCGATGGGCCGCCCCCCTCGCTACCCCCAGGCCACGATACACTCAAGAGCGGCCCCTGGACTCCTCCTCCTCCTCCTCCTCCTCCTCCTCCTCCTCCTCCTCCTCCTCCTCCTCCTCCTCTCCCCCCTTCCTCCTCCTCCTCCTCCCTCCTCCTCCTCTCTCTCCTCCTCCTCCTCCTCCCTCCTCCTCCTCTCCTCCTCCTCCTCTCGTCATCATCATCATCATCATCATCTACATCATCATCATCATCATCATCATCATCATCATCATCATCATCATCATCATCATCATCATCATCATCATCATCATCATCATCATCATCATCATCATCATCATCATCATCATCATCATCATCATCATCATCATCATCATCATCATCATCATCATCATCATCATCATCATCATCATCATCATCATCATCATCATCATCATCATCATCATCATCATCATCATCATCATCATCATCATCATCATCATCATCATCATCATCATCATCATCATCATCATCATCATCATCATCATCATCATCATCATCATCATCATCATCATCATCATCCTCATCCTCGTCCCAGGGGCCCATGCTGGCCGGCTTCTCGAGCCGAGCCTGGCCGCGGCCACGCAGGGCACCCCCGGATGGCCCAGAAAGGGCCACGGGCGCCCAAAGGCCCCTCCTCGATCCCTGAGCTTGGGGGAACGACAAGGTACACGTCGTTCATTTCTAATCGTGCTCATTTCTAATTGTGTTCGTTTCAAATTGCTCCTGGCCCCGTTGTGGCCAGGAAGAGGCCCAGGATAGAACAATTAGAAATGAAAGGATCTTGCCCCCCAGCAAAAATCAAAGAACTCTCGAATACTCAGACATGAACAATGTGTACCGCTATCTCCACTCCCCAAGCCTCTCCTGGCGTGCATTCTGACCAGGACTTCTGGGAGAATCCGGCCGTGGTGGCGAGAGCGCTCCAGGACGAGCAGCGGTACCGGCACCCTTTCCTCCTGCCCTCCGCTCTTCTCCTCGCCGCCAACACCTCCTGCTGCGCCAGGAACTGGCCCACGGCCGCCTCTCGCCATCGCTCGGACGTCCATTTTTTGTGTTTTTTTCGGTTTCGTGCGTGGTTTTTTCGCCAAATGATTAAGGATGCTCCTCGATGGTCCTCGCCGAAGGAAAAACGCACACGTCCGAGCGATGCCGAGGCCTCGCCGTCGGCGAGCACGCGCCCGTCGGCCACCAACCGCTGTAACCGCGCGGGCACGCCGCTCGCCGCCGCCACGCGGCCCTTGAGCTCCGCGACCGAGGCGCCGGCCACGTGGCCCAGCGGCAGCTCGCACGCCACCTCGCGGCGGCGGCGGCGGTGGCGGCCGGCGGAGGGGCCGAGGGCCGCCGAGGACCGCCGAGCCCCGATCCTCGGCGACGATCGACGACGAGGACGACGACGGCGACGACGACCACGACGACGACGACGACGACGACGACGACGACGGCGACGGCGACGGCGACGGCGACGGCGACGGCGACGACGACGACGACGACGACGACGACGACAACGGCGACGGCGACGGCGACGGCGACGGCGACGGCGACGACGACGACGACGACGACGACGACGGCGGCGGCGGCGGCGGCAGCGGCGGCGGCGCAGCCTCGGCGGCGACGCGGCATTGCGGCGGCGACGGCCTCGGCGGGCGGCGGCGCGGGGGCGCGGCGCCTCGCCGCTGATGCCCCAGCGCACGACGAGCGCGGGCCCAGCCACGCGCGGGCCCAGCAGCATGGCCCGCGGGGGCCGCGGCGGCGGGGAGCCTCCTCGGGCGCGGCCTGACCGACGCCTGCCCGACCATCCCCCCCCTCCACGACTCCCCATCCCCAGCGGCGTGGCCTGGGCCCCGCTGGCTGATGAACCCCCCCTAGATGGGGCATACATCGCCGTTCCGAAAGTTCCTTGAATTTTCTGACTTGGGCCCGATGGCATTGTGTGCTCACCTACTTCGCAGCCCTCTTGGCAACGGCCCCCGATGCGGTTGAGGGGCAGGATGCGTTGAACCCCCCTCCCCCCTGGAAGCCTAGCAAGATAGCACTCTTGCGTGGTCTCGGCGGGATCCTTGGCGAGTAGTTCTCCCTCGGAAAATATAATTTGTCCAGCCAACCATCAACCCCACCCATAGAAAATGGGGTCTGGATAAATCCCGCGGTGGGACCCAATCCCGCCAATGTATGACGAGTTCGGGTCATCTTGAAGTCGTCTTGAAATCATCTCCAGGTCATCTTGAGATCATGGTGTTGCACACTCGGAATGCTCCGGCCACCTTGGGGTCGCTCGGGGGCCACCGTACCTGGTCTCCAGGGCATCGCTCACATCTTGGGCCATCTTGGATTCGCCCCCAGGCCATTCCGACGCTGCGTCTGGATCCTGCAGGGGCCACGGTGTCTTCTTGTGGTCGGCCCGAGGTCATCTTCGTGCCCGTCTGAGGTCGTCGTGAAACCATGTTGGGGCCATGGGGCCGCCTGGGCATCCTGTCCTGGTCGTCCGGAGGTCTTCTGCGTTTCCAAGGAAGCTTGCGTTACGCCTAGGTAGATCGTTCCCTTCGGGCCTCGAGGGGTTTATCCCCAGCTGGGGTGGCAATTCCTTACGGTGGGGGTCTCGAAAGGGAGCCGTGACCCTCGCTGGCGACGGCGGGCGGCCTGGGCCGCTCTTTCCTCCCCGCTCCGTTCTCGTCCTCCACTCCCCTCCCCCCCTCCTCCAGGAGGAGGGGGGGGAGGGAGGGAGGGAGGGA
>CAUYUJ010016660.1:369947-465392 GCA_963575745.1 Prorocentrum cordatum | reverse complement strand
CCCTTTCTACGGCCAGACTTCCGAGTCCTTTCCTACCCCCCCCCCGACTGCTACATTTTTCAACAGCCCACAAATCCTCTTCCTCCTCTTCTACGGCCCACGACCTTCTTCTGGTCCCACTCTCCTCTTTGCCACCCCTACTCTCAAGACGACGAGTCGAGAGCGAGATGGATGCCCCGCCGCAGGCTCGGAGATGCAGCGATGCAGAGTCGGAGCAGGAGGGGCCAGGGGAAGAAGGTGGAGTAGGAGGGCGCGGAGGGAAGGGGGAAGATCAGGAAAAGGATGGAGAATCTGCACGCGCAGCGCTCGCGAGCCGCGAGCTGTCTCAATGTCAGATGTCTCCGACTCCGACGCGCCGTTGCCGCCGCCGCGAGCGGAAGGAAAGGGCGAGGGGGGCGGATGGGCACCCCCTCTTCCTATTCCTTGTCCTCCTCATTCTCTTCCTCATCCCCATCCTCACCCTACTGCCCCCCCCTCCCCCCCGCTGCCCCTCAACCCACCCCGCCCTCTGATTCGCGACAGCGGCATCGGCGCGTCGGAAATGGCGGCCTGCCCCCGCCCTCGGCGCGCCCCCTGGCCGAGGGGTGGCAGGGGCAGGCTGGCGGCGGCGGCGGCGGCGGCGGGCGGGCGCGCCGGCGGGCCGGGGGCCGTCGGGGCCGAGCGGCCGTTGCGGCTCGAAGCTCATCGCGCCGCGAAGCCGCCGACGCCCGCCGCCTTGCGCGGCCGCTTCGCCGCAGGCGCGTCGCCCCACTCCATGGGGACGCGGTAGCACTTCACACCTGGGGAGGAGGAGGAGGAGGAGGAGGAGGTAGGAGGTAGAGAAAGGAAGAGGATGAGGAGGAGGAGGGGGAGGGGAGGGGGGGAGGGAGGGAGGGAGGGAGGGAAGGAGCGAGGAGGGGAAGGAGGAGGAGAGGGAGGAGGAGGAGGAAGAGGAAAAGGAGAAGGAGGGTGGAGGAGGAGGAGAATGAAAAGGAAGATGAGGAGGAGGGCGATCATTCCCTCCCTGCCTCCTCTTGCCTACTGCCTCTCTTTTCTCTCCCGCACTCCGCCTTGCTTCCCCCTCGGCGCCCGCCCCCCACCCCCTCGCCGACCTCGTCGCTCGCCCGCCCCCCCGCTCCGCCCGCAGGCGCAGCCCACTCCATTCCCACCCCCACCACCTCCCCCTAACCTTCTCCCACCTGATGGGCCGCGCGGCCGTGCAGCTGCGGCAGCGGCGACGGCAAGGGGCTTGCCGTCGCCGCTGCAGCAGCCGCCTCCCTCGTTTACCCACCCCTCCCCCCGCGTCCCGATACTGCCGCGCTGTCACGCGGCCATTTGGATAGCTCCCCCGACCCACGACGTCGTGGAAACTTGGGTTGTCCACAACCATGGGGACGCAGTATTCCCAATCCTTGAGGTAGCTGTCGCTGAGCAGCTTCACGCGCTCGAACTGTATCATGTGGGTCGGCTTGGGCGGCTCGACCTTGGCTGAGGGGGCGGTCAGGCTATGGCAGAAAGGAGTGGAGGAAAGAGAGGGAAGAAAGAACCTTCTTCTTGCCCTTCTTGGACTCCTTCTTCTCACCCTCCTTCGCATCCTTCTTCTCCGCTGACTTCGGGAGCACTGGGATCAGCCAGGCAGGGCAGCATTCACTTTTGTTCGCGTTCATCCAGCCGCTGCCGTCGAGGTACAGCGCTGGCTGGCCTGGTGCAAGCTTGCGCGGGTTCAGGCTGATGCACGTGCCTGGGCGAAAGGGCTCGTGCTCGCTCGCTCTCTCGACTCTCGATCGCCCCCCTGCTCCGCCTGCCCTGCCAGGCCAATGCCGTGGCCGCCGCGCGAGCGGCTGCCGTGGGCCAGGACGCGCAACTCAACCTCCGCTTCCCTTCCCTTCCCCCTCCTCGCCCTCCTCCGACGCCTCCGACTCCGACCCCGACCTCTCCTCCCACCCACTGCCAACTCCTCGTTCTCGCCCACCCCCCCACCCCATCGCCCACCTCTCCCTCTCCAAACCCCCTTCCCCTCCTCCAGCTCCAGCCACTTAGATTTCGATCCCGACTCGCGCGCGTCGATCCGACTCCCCGACTCCGCATCCCGCATCCCGACTCCGCATGCTTCCCCTTCTCCTTATCATCCTTATCCGTCTCCCTCTCCCTCTTCCCAACCCCCTCCTCCTCCGCTCCTCGTCATCGTCTCCTCGCCCTCCTCCGCCCCCATCCGCCCCCTCGCCCTCGCCCTCGTCGCCCCCCTCCTCCTCCCCCGACTCCTCCTCCATGTCCGCCGCCCTGATCCCGCCCCTTCCCGCTTCTCTATCTCTTTGCCCCAGCGCCCCAGCCGCGCCTTTATTCAGATATTGCGCTGTGTTCGCGTCGACCACTTTGCCCCACATGCACAGCCTGGTGGGCCCCACCTCGCGCCGGATGATGCAGTGGCGCTTGACCTCGGGGGCGGCGCCGTCCTCGGGCGAGGGGCGGGTCGCGGAGAGGCGCGACGATGGCGACGACCAAGACGCGGGGAACAAGACTAGAGATGAAACGACACTTGCGACTGTGACTCGGCGACGAGAGGCAAGAGAGGGGGAGGGGGGGAGGGGGAGGAGGAGGAGGAGGAGGAGGACTGCATGGGAAGATGAGGAGGAAGGAAGATGGTGTGAATATTTATTTTTGCCCGTTCGTCCTCGATCAGCACGTCAGCAGCAGTTCCCCCTCCTCGCCAGGCGTCGCGTACCAGATATACCTTGCAAAACGAAAGCAACACATGCAGCGACAAAAAACACCGAATTCAGAAAATCGGCAAACCAAATCTAACTGTTAACTTAGATTCCGTGCCCTAGGGATACCCGCACGGCCACGGCGTCCGATTTGGCACCGACCATATCATCAAGATGGCCTGCGGGTCTTGCTCGCCCCTCCTGGATCGCGCCCGCGGCCCCAGCGCGCAGCCCCACGTTGGCAAAAGCCAAACCTCTGGCACATGGCCGTGTCTGCTCGCGAAAGGCGGGAAGTGCCACACAATGGGGATGCGCACCGTCAGGGGCAGCTCGATGAGCGCTGGGGCCCACGGCGGGCGGGGGTCTGCAGGCTGCGGGTATAGAGATGGCACGTGCGGTATTGCAGGGGGAGATGAGTAGTACCCTAAGTCCAAGGTAGACCCACGGAGCCATCTGAACTGTCCAGGTCGATCACCGAGCAAATACTCAGGATAAGGACAATTGGGATCAGGATTGGAGGCAGTCTCGATAGGGCAGTCGGAGTCGGAGTCGACAGGGACGGGGACGTCCTCTGCCGCAACCATTGGCTGCCCCAGCCCACCGATGAAACAGTTGAGCCAAAACTGCAGGGGGATGGAGGATAAAAGCAGGACATTGCGAAATGCGCGGCCGTCGAAGCAGATGCCAGAGAACTAAGAGGAGGAAGCAGGAAGAGGAAGCAGACGACGACCGCAACGACGAGGGCGATAATGGACACCCCGCTCTCCCATCGTTTCCCCCGCCCACCCCCTGACTACGATTCGCCAGGGCGAAGAGAGGAGGGCGGGGAGAGCGACGACGACGCCGACGAGGAACCACGAGGAGGCATGATATGGAAGGACATTGATGATAGGTCGTGGAAGCGACAGCGCCACACCCCGCCAGCAGGGTCGCAGCTGCGGTCCTCGCTGGGGCTCGGAAGCATGCCATCTGGCGCAACCCTCAGGCACGAGTTCTCCTTCGGCTCGCCCTCCGTGGTGGGCCTGCTGTCCAAGGTGGAAAGCAGCTGGGCCCTCGCCAGCCCCATCAGGTAATCCTGAACCTTGCTGGCAGCGTACTTCGTGATGAAACCAGTCACGCAGTCCGAATCCTCGCGGGCAGGTCAAGGAATACCTGCGCCACCGCGGCACTTACCTTCGCGCTTCGCGCCCAGCTAGACACGGCGCGCGGGCGCGGATACCTTCGTGCCCTCGCAAGACCGAAGCTCTCAGAGGTTGGCGCCTAAGACGGGACTGGGCGCGACGTTCGATGCGCCGTGGGCAGTTGTCTTCGCGTTCGCCCACTCGGAGTTCGGGGGCTGGCCTTGGGCGCAGACTGCCAGTATGCCGAAGCCAGCTGGGGGGGTGCCTTTACTGAGAAGGGCAGAGGGAAAACGAAGACCGATGGGGAATACGACAAGGGGGAGAAGGAGGGAAAAGGACGACGGAAGGCAGAGAGAGGGAAGTGCAAAGGACTGACAGAGGAGGGCAGGATGACAGGAAGGACGAGGCGTCCTCCTCCTCCTTCTCCTTCAAGCGGCCCCACCATCTGTCCAGGGGCACCTCGCACATCTCCACGCATTCCCGCGAGCGCCCCTGAACCGCACTGCCTGCACCTGCCCCGTTGCCTCATGGCGAAGCGACACACGAATGGCGAA
The DNA here is from genome assembly GCA_963575745.1 of Prorocentrum cordatum. NCBI lineage: Eukaryota > Dinophyceae > Prorocentrales > Prorocentraceae > Prorocentrum > Prorocentrum cordatum. The sequence goes on along the minus strand of CAUYUJ010016660.1, from coordinate 461,033 downwards.
ACAAAACATCTCACATGTGCCCATGCGTTGCCAACGTCAGCCAGCGCGGGTCAACTCTCACGTCCATCCCCCCTCGTGATCTGTCTCACCCTTCTCCACCACTCTCCTCAGCCTCTTCCACCCCCGCTCCCTTTTTCCCCGTCCCCTTGGTCGCCGCGTCGCCACGTCGCTTGCCGCCGCCCTCATCCTCGGCAACGTGGAGGGGGGTGAGCCCGCGGGCTACTAGTGGGGCCGAGGGCTGCAAGGCCCTGCAAGGCCGTGGTAGAAGGGGTTGGGGGGTCGCGCTGCATCGCCGCTGCATCGGCGGCGCGGCCTCGACGCGGGCCCAGCCCCCCCTCGCGCAAGCGTCGCCGATGCATCGCCGACCGACATCGCCAACGCAGATGCGCCCCCGACGGCCCGACGCTGCGCCATCTTTCGCGCTGCTACCCCTGGGAGCCAGCCCCTGCAACCAGGACAATGACAGCGACTTGGACGACGCCCAGTTGCCGTCGCTGGTGAACGTCGCCAGGACCTGGGCCTGCTGCGTCTGAGGCGGCAGCGGCGGCGGCGCTGCGATTGTCTTGAGCTTCCCGAACACGGCGGCAACGACGTCGGCAGCCATCACCTTCGCGTTCACCGACCGAGCGTGCTCCTGGACGGGGGGTGAGAGGAGAGCGGGGAGGAGGGCATGGGGGGGTTGCGGCAGGAGGGCTGCAGGCCCCAGCCAGGCATGCGACAAACCATGCGGGGGCAAGGACGGGCCCAGGAGCCGCGCCTCCCGAACTTATGGCATCGCTTTTCCCGATCGGTCCTTGTCGAAGTTCGCCAGCGCATTCGCCGTCAACTTGACCCGCTCATCTGGGAACACAGCAAGATTTGCAGGGACCATGTCTGCCGAGACCGATTGTATGGAAGCCTGGTTCGCCTTGAAATATTTTTTGATGTCCACTGCAGATCCGCAAGTGAGAATCTTCTGCAAGCTGCCCCGTCTGGTCTGGTACGCGTGAGGGTCTGCAACCGCGATCTCGTCGACGACCTCGAACGTGACAGTGATCACCATCATCAGCGCCTGGAGGCGCAGGAGGAGGAGGAGGAGGAGGAGGAGCTGAGGAGGAGCCGAGGAGGAGGAGGAGGAGGAGGAGGAGGAGGAGGAGGAGGAGGAGTGGGGGGCGAAGAGGGGGACGCGAAGGAGGAGGAGGTGGAATCATGGATGGAGGGGAAAGAAGGGAGGCTGGGCGAGGGGGGCGCAGGAGTAGGGGGAGGGAGATGGAAGGGGGGAAGGGAAGAGGGGGGGGGTGGAGGGGGGGGGAGGGGGGGTGAGGGATGGCGAGCAACCTTCGGCCCGCGACCCCGCCCCCCCACTCCTCGGGCCCTCGGGCCACGCCCCTGGCAAGGAGGGGGGAGAGGACAGGGGGTGGGCACCCTGATTGAGGCTCGGGCACGGGGGCCGGTAGGGTTCGAGAGGCCACGTTCGCCCCCTGGAGACCTCAAGCCAAGAGATGCCCTTGGACTCCATCAAGGCATGCAGGAGGTTGCCTGGCGTCAGCTGGTTGTCATCCTCGAGCGCAGGGTTGCTGGCCTCTTCCAGGGCCTTCAAGACAGGGCTCAACGACTCCGAGACATAGGGCTTGCTCTCCATGGACGGGCCCATGCGGCAAGGAAATTGATGGGACCCCAAACTTGAGATGATGTACGTCGCGAGCTGGGTGCGCATGCGCCTCACGAACTTGAGCCCCATCTTCTTGTCGAGCATCTTGGTCACCATTTCGTTGTCCGCGAAGATGCTCGGGCCAGTCGACTTGGTCAAAATCACGTCGCGGCACCTCCCCGCGGCGTCCCAGTCCAGCGGGCAAACGGCCAGCGCGGCCTTGCTCGCCTACAACGGCATAGATGAAAAGGAAGAGAGAGTGCGATATATATATATAGAGAGAGAGGGATCGCATCGCGGGTGAACGAGAAAGAGGAGGGAGCGCCAGGGAGAGAGAGAGAGTGAGAGAGAGAGAGAGAGAAGAGAGAGGGAGCGAGAGTGAACGAGAAAGATACATACGAAATAGGGAGCTAGAGCGAGAGAGAGGTAGAGCGGGAAGAAGAAGTGGGCCTCGGTCGCGAGCGTGCGAATCGCCTCGAGCTGCGAACCGAAGGAGCCGCCGTTCCTGCTCAGCTCGCCCAAGACCGCCATGAAGGCCACCCCAGCCGCCCCCGCGGCCCGCGTCTGCGCCATCAGAGGCGCCTGAAAGTTGCGGGCTCTCGCCGCCGAAGGCGATAGGGGGATGGACAAAAAGATGTGCACTTGCTCCGAGTAGATGGGGTTGGAAGATGCTGCATCGCCGATGCATCGGTTCGTCCCGCGCCGAACCGCATCGGATCGCATCGCAGTTGCATCAGATCGCATCGCATCGCCGATGTAAGTGGCGCATCGAACTGCAACGCTGCAACGCCTACTGCGTGGGCCTCAACGCGCGACCCCTCAACCCCATCTACTATGAATCCGCTTGGGATCCCAAGAAAGGGGGCAAGGGGTCGAGGAGGAATGAAGGTCAAGGAGGGGGCAGAGGCCGCAGGAAGAGTGACTAGTAGGGGCCGCAGCAGCAGGGGGGGAGCATGAGTAAGAATAGCGAAGGAAGGGCGGGCGGAGGAGCGGTGGAGGAGGGAGGGGCAGCAAAGGATGGAAGGAAGGAGGTAGGAACGTATGGTCAGAGAGCGATTGGCCCTTTGGCCACCCGAGCTAACCTCCAAAACCTTGTGCTCCTCAACGTGGGAAATAAGCTCAGCCATGGGGCCAGCGCATTCGCCCACCTTCTCCATCAGCTCTTGCTCGGTCGGCCCCGACCACAAGCCGTCGTCAACGCGCAGCACCCGCGCCAGCTCGTGATCATTGCCCGCCTCCTCCTTCAGCATGTCGAAATCAACGTCGGAAGGTCGAGCCTGGAGCTTTGCGCGACGGTAAATCTCTTTCTTGAAGATTGTCCGAAGGAGGCACCACCCTTTCACCTGTTTCGTCTCATCGTGGTCCAGCGTGAGGCGGACGCCCTTCTCGTCGCAGATGACACAGTACAGAGCAGAGAAGCGAAGCGACACAATCAAATTCACGCTCTCCTTATTGGGGGGCATCGGCTGTCGTCCGACCGCTGCCGCTCGACCGTCGTCCGGCCGTCGTCCTCAGTCCTCAGTCCGACCGTCGTCGTCTCACAGTCGTTCCGCCGTCGGCTGCTGACCGTCGTCATTTGACCGTTGACCGACCGTCGTCCGACAATCGCCTGACCGTCGTCCAACAGTCGACGTGACCGTCGCCCCGTCGTCGCCTGACTGTCGTCGCCCGAATGCGATTGCCATTGGTGTCCGACTGTCGCACGGCAACCGCCGTCGCGTGATTGTCGCCCGCCGCCGCCGTCAGACTGTCGCCCGACTGTCTGACTGTCGCCCCCCGACCGAGACCGTCGCCTGACTGCCGTCTGACCGTCGTCGCCCGACCGCACCGTCGCCCTACAGCCGCCCCCCGCCCGCTGCACTCGGAAGGGGAGGGGGGCGGGGCGCGCGGGAGTAGACGACGTGGGACATGGGTGAGGGCATTGGATGGCGGGTTCGCCCCAGCGTCCGCGGCACCCCGAGGTCCTGATTTTCGCCAGCGACCTTGCTCAAGTACTCCTCGGTCGCCGTCAAGTGGTCCAAGAAGGTTGTCACGCACCCGCCCAACGTCCCCTCCTGCCGATGACGTGCGGGGCGGGATAAGAGGGTAAGCGATGGCGTCAATTGGATAGCGAATTGGATTTCGGTTCCCACTCCCTCATCCCTATCTGGCCGCCCTCACCCTTCGCCCACATGACCTCATCATTTCCCAGATGTCCCTCCTCTCTCTCCCTCCCCCATCATATCTCCATTCCGTCTCCTCCTCCTCCTCCTCCTCCGCCTGCGCCCCTCCAGCCTCCCACCAACCCCCAGCCCTCCGCCCCTATTATTCTCCCCCGTTGCCCAGGGCTCCTCGATCTTGGAGGCTGTCTCCCTGATCTTTTTGGCCTGCACCCTCCCCTTTGCCACCATCTTGCTCACGATCTTCCTGCCGATGGCGCTCGTCATCTTGTTGCCCTTTTTTGTCGCCTGCTTGATCACCGAGGTCTTGTCTTTGTTGCGCTTCTGGCTCATCTTGTCCTCGGCCTTGGCGAGCTTCTTCTCGCGCGCCTGCTTCTCCTCGGGGCTCAGTGCGAACCCATGCATGAGCAAGGAGAAGCGGCGCCGCCGCCAGGGTAAACAACCGCAGAGCGCACCACACTCGCGAGTTAAAAGCCGCGCTGTCGCACGAGCTACCCCCATGCCTCCCCCTCGGGAATGGGTTGTGTACCGCATCGCTCTTGGCGCCCTGGTGGCGGCGGCGTCGCTTCTCACCCACCCGCTCATGGGGGGCAGTTGCTACGCGGGCCCTTGTCCTTCCATATGCTGGCAGTGACTTTCGCGTCCTCCATGGGGGTGAAGTATCCGTCGAGCACGGCCTGGGTGCATCTCTGAACGACGATCGGCACTCCATCTGGCAGCAGGCGAGATGCGCCCCACCCCTTGCCGGACCGAGGGAGCCACAAGCTGATGATGTCCACCGCGTACGCCGCGTGCTGGCCCTTGATCTTCCTCGGCGCAGGCCCGACGCAGCCACGCATGTGGATGGCAGGCGGGCGGAGGCAAAGGAAGAGGGACATAGAGGGAAGGGGGGCCAGGACAAGCTAGGGGCGCACTCGGCGCCACAACTGACATCCTACCACATCCACCCCCCATAGTGCGATGACCCCCCATCGGCTTGCCGAGGTGGGAACGCGCCCGCGCCCAGCGTTTCGCCAGTGCGAAGCTTCGCAGCTAAGTCGCCCCTCAAACCATCCACTGATCACGCGCGCGGCAACGGGCGACGCAGCGCGACGCGCGGCCTGGCGCCTCCGCCTATGGCAAGGGCGCCACAGCTTAACGCCATCACCCTGGGCGGGGGCGCCGCGCGAGCCGCCCCTGGACAATGCGCAGCATGGGTGGCAGTCGATCTCGCCGCCGACGTACGCGCCGCCCGCCAGGTCCCATGAGCGGCGAGCCAATCGCTCCATCCAGGGTGGCTGAGGGCGACCCCGTCTCTGGGCGATATCGCTCTTCGGGCGCGCGGATTGCAGCGGGGTGGGCTCAGCGCGGGGCGCGGCCGTGAGCTCAAGCGGCGGCGTCGCCCAATTGGCGTCTGACCCGTCGTCGCTTACGACCCCACTGAAATTACAGCGTCACGTTGGCGCTTAGCCCGCAGGTGGGCGGGGCGGGGGGCAGGGGGCGCCAGGGGGGTGGGGAGGGGGAGAAGGCGTGACAGCCTGATGAGACTATAGGGGAGTCGGATGAGGAAGGGGGGGGGGGGGGGGGGGTGGAGGCGGGAGGCAGGGAGGTAGGGGGAGGAGAAAATATGAGCCTGATATTTCCTCGCCCTCCTCCCCCTTCTATCCCCCCTCCCTCCAGTCGCCCGCCCCTCCCCCTCCAGTCGCCCAGCCACCCGCGCCGCTAACATATCTCCGCGCCGTTCCCCATTCCATTGCCAGTGAGAGCGCTGCAAATGAAGAGGAGGGGGGGTACCAGTGCGAGCAAACGGATCCTGAACACTTCGTAGCACACGTGGATGATCTTGTCGTAGTGTGTCGCGTCGCCGCAGGTCAGGTCCACCTCCTGCTGGACGACGTGTACTAGGGCGTCCCAGATAGTCTCAGCGTTCCCGAAGCGCTCCAGCGGACTCATCTTCTTGGTCTGGGCGTCCTCGGGGGGGGAGCGGCCCGAACCGTCGCGCTCCACCGTCGCGCCGACGTCGCCGCGACACTGGCGACGGACATCGCCGCCACAGCCGTTGCGGTGACGACTCCGACGATTCGACGAGGGCGACTACGACCACAACAAGGAGCAATCCTCCTCGTCGCCCCCCATGCTTCCCTCCTCATCGGGCTCCTCCTCCGCGTCCTGCCTCCTCCTCCTCCTCACCGTTCTCCGAGAACGTTGTGCACCCTAGTGCTTCCTGTCCCCTATCCCGTTTGCCTCCGCCGCGGCTCCTTGTAGAATATTTGGCACAGCTCGTAGCTGTGGTAGGACGGCCAGCGCGCGGGAAAGAGGGCATTCGCAAGCTCGTACTTCAAACTGTCCTTGCTACCCTTGAGCTGGCCCTCAATCCACGTGCCGCTCTTCTTCTTCCGAGCCCACGTGGCCTCTACGACCTGAGTGCTCCGAAAAACCTCAAGTATGGTCGTCACCGTCACGTCCTTGTTGAAGCGATTCCCCATGTAAACAAGGAACTCTCGAACAAACATGGCGCACTTCCTAGAATATACTTTACTGTTCGGGATGCCGTAAGAGACGCTGTACTGGGACACCCAAGAAATCAGGAACAAGCAACGTCGACAACGGGGATGCGGCGCATGGGCGCCCGCGGGCCAAACCCAGCAGCCCCCGAGACCTCTGCCCACTCGCAGGCCTTGCCCCAGACGTTGGGGGAGTGGGGATGGAAGGGAGGAGGGGCGGGTCGGTGCGATAGGATGAGTGCAGGGCAGGTGGGAGTGAAAGACGGATGAGCGGGAGGAGAGCTGCGCAATCTCCAGATGCCCACGTCTACCACCCTTCCCCAAGCGACCCCGTTGGTTGGGGCCTTATTGCCCCTAACACCCAAGCGCGCGCATCCCCTGTTGCAGCTGAGGGAGGGGGGGGGAGGGGGCTGGAGAAGTTGGAGGCTCCCAATGCAACGTCCTGGACAGCTCTGTTCTCTTTCTTGACGTCGGCTTCCCACGCGCGCCTTGCGCCTGCGACGGGGCCCCGCATCATGAGAGCGGGCGAAGTGGGGGCAGGAGAGGGCGACGATGAAACGAGCGGGCGATGAAGGGCCAGACGCGCTGGACGCCCGCCACATCGCCCCCGCTCCTTTCCCCAGGGCCCATCGCAACATTGCTCGTGCAGGACATGAGGTTCCAAGAATTTTGGCGCGAGCATGAGGCGCAGATATCTGACCCCTCGGAGGCAACTGCTTTCCCGAGGCTCCAAGGATGCAAGGGCGCGAGCCACGATGTGATGCAGTCTGCAAGGACTCGTTGCCACCCAATGATCTCAGGAGAAACATGACGCATTTAAGAAACGGCGTTGGCCGCGCTGGCCCGCCTAAGCGACCCGCAACTAAAGTTCGAGACAAACGATTCCTGAAGTAGGAAGGCGCCAGCATCAGATCGGAGTATGGGCATTCGTAAATATATGAAATATTTAATGACAGCAAGGGGGTGGTACGCTTGGGGCCCAGCCGCTGTCCTTCGCACAGCGTAGCGAAGTGCTCGGTGTAGAACTTCTCATGCTCATTCGGGTCCTCGTGTTGCGTCACCCACGCCCCGCCCCGCAGCTCGGTCAAGATGCCCACCGACTCCACGCTCTTCTGCCTCTGGAGCTGGGAGCTCAGGTCGCCTGCTCAGGGGGCGAATCGGCGACGGACGCTACACAATGGCAGCAGACGCACGACGACATACAATTACGCTTGACCATGACGGATGGGCAAATGACGAATATCCTCCCTCCACCCTCCCCCTACTGCTTCCCCCGTCACTCCCATCGCCTCCTCCCGCCAAATTGCCCCGTTTACCCCAATCCGTCTGTCCTCCCCCCCCCCCACCATCCGTCACCGCTCCAACCCGACAGCCTCCATGAGCCCCCGTGTCTCTCCCATGCCCCCCACCTTCCTTATAGTTCCCCCCCCCTGTCCGGCTTTCCCCCGTCGGCCAACGTCGGCGCCGCTTTCGCCGACCCCGTTGACCTCTCTGGTTGGCTGGAGAGCGAGTGACGGCCCAGTGGCCCTGGCTGTCCACGAGCTGGAGCCTGTAGTTGGCGTGCACTAGGCACGGGCTCGCATCGATCGCGTTCATGATTTCAATATCCAGCGAACCATCTGCGAATATCTCGCGCACGTCGTGGAACGTGCCAGTCGTGTCGAAGAGGTCGGAGGGGCCGCACCCCGCGCGGTAGGCAGCAGTCATCGCGATGCCGACGCAGGTCGCCTCGCAGCGGCCGCAGGGGGCAGGGGCACAGAGGCGACCACGACAACGACGACGGCGTCGGCTGCGACAACGACAACAATGACGACGATGACGACGCACACGGCGACGACGCCGATAACGACGAACACTACGACGCAGACGATTGCGACGAAAACGAAAACCACGACGACGACGAGAAAGGACCCTCGACGAAGTCGACCATGGACGACGACGTCGGCGACGACAGTCAAACTGGAGACGGCTGACGACTGACGCCCCATGCCAGACGACTAGGACGACAATGGCGATGACAGCGCCGACTGCGACTGCGACGACGAGGCCGACGACTCGGCTACAGCGCACACATGTAATGCAGTGTGTGTGTGTGGGCGCGCACGCCCGTGCGCCGTCGCGTGCACGCGCAAGTGCACGCTCGCGTTGCACGTGAGACGCGGCGTTCGCAATGCTGGAGCGCGCGTTGCACACTCGCGAAATATAGAGCGCAGGCGGTGCGTCGTGCGCGCGAGGGGATAAGGATTGTGAGCAGGGGGAAGGTGACGAGAATGATTGCGAGCATGACATTTTACATTAGTTGTTGCGTTGTGTGTATATTAATTACATTTTTTTGTGCTCGAGCGAGCGCAAATCTTCATTTCGACAGGCGGCGGCAAGCTGCGAAAGTGGAAGCTCCCAGAGGGCAGCTGCCACGGCCATGGCAGGGCCCAGGGCGGCAAGCCACGGCCGTGGCAAGGGCCCAGGGCGCCAAGCCACGGCCGTGGCAAGGGCCCAGGGCGGCAAGCCACGGCCGTGGCAAGGGCCCAGGGGGCCAGCCACGGCCGTGGCAGGAACCGCCGATGTGTACCACGGGCGTGGCTGCTCCAAAGGTGATTTGCCACCGCCGCGGCGTGCCACGAACGTGGCTTGCCACGGCCGCGGCTGCGGCAGCGTCCGTGCCACAGGCGTGGCATGGCAAGCGCGCGCATGCCATCTGCGTGGCAGTGACCTGGCCCGCCTGCCACGCGCGTGGCATATCCCCCATGCCGTGTACCACAGTCGTGGCGGCGGCAGCTGCCGCATGCCACGTGCGTGGCTTGGGCAGCTAGCGCCATGCCACGTCTGTGGCTGAACGCTCGTCTGCCACGGACGTGGCAATGAGCAGTCGCGCAGCCGCGGATGCGGCAGCTCCCATGGTGCATATGCCACGGCTGTGGCTGTGGTACCTGCCCCATGCCACAGTCGTGGCGCACGCCGTTCGTGTCTGGCCACTACGGTGGCTGCATACCGCCCTGTCGTGAACGTATCATTGCGTGCGCACGCTTGCCACGTGCATGTCGTCGTCCCCAGGCTATATGCGCGTCAACGATGTTGCGGCCCGTGTCCTGTGCCTCGGGCGTTACTCAGGCCGCGCGCCGCGCCATGTCACGCACGTGGCGGCGTCTCTACATGTCGCGGGCGCTGCGCTGCTCTAGCGCGCGTGCCACGCGCGTGGCAGCCCCCCTAGGCTACGCGTCATCGCCGCGGCTCTGGCAGCTGCCCCATGCCACAAGCGTGGCACACGCAGCCAGCTATATGCCGCGGGCGTGGCTGTAGGCCCATTTGCCACGTATGTTGTTGGGCCCGCTGGCCCATGCCATGCGAGCGCGCAATGCCCCGAGCACGCGCTATGGACGCGCCTCGGCGCCGCGGGCGCGCGCGGCGCAATTGGCCAGATCAGAACGCTATTGCATTTGCTGCCTCTGGCAGCGACGCGAAGCGCCGCGTTTGCGCCGAGGCCTGGGGCAACGCAAAACACTGTGCGTGCGCCCACGCGCACGCACAACACACCGCGCGCCCACGATGTGCTATTGCACGCAATGTGCACCCGCCGTGGCGTGCACGCGCGCGGTTGCGTTGGAGGGTGCAGCGCGCGCGCCCTGGCAAGCGGCGCGCGCGTTGCGCTCATTCGCCCGTGCCTTCATCAGCGCGCGCGCGTGCCGCGCACCTGACATACTGCATCGTGCCACCACGGCATGTGTGTGCTCTCAACCGCGCATGCGCAGTTTGAATGTCGCGGTCGCCTTCTGAGCACATGGGGGTCAGCAGTGTCAGCAGCACCACGTCGCCCACGCACTCGCCCGACGACAGCTCCTCCCCTGCAACGATAATGTCGTGGGGGTTGAAGACGGCGGCCTCGTCGCCGAGCGCCGCTTCAGCGCCAGTAGTGGTTGGCCAGCCCAAGGATAACGTCAAGGACGACGTGCAAAAAACAAAAAAGTGAATGTTCATTGACCTTCATGCAACTGAGCATGCACCCGCTCGCCTTGCAGCAAACGGCCACAAGGGCCCCGCGGGCTCGCCGAGCCACTCTACGGCACGGCGCCGCCACCATCAACGCAGAGGCGGCACTGGAAAACATCTTCTGGTTCTTCGGCGAAGGAAGCACCGCAGGCCAAGTGCCACGGCAAGAGGCACGTGGCGCAGACCATCATGTCGCCACCTGCGCCTCGGACGCCTTCTGGAGGAACGCTGGACAGGCACCAAGAACACTCCATTGCGCCTGGCTGCTGTGGACCAGGGTGGATGGTAGCACGATAGTACTTCTGCACTGTCAGACACCACTCGGGCATGCGAGGCCGCTCGTGCGCACGCACCTTCAACATTATGGCGCCAGTGTCGCGGATGAGCACATCGTGAAGCATGTCTGTCATTTGCATCGTCGGCACCACGTAGCCAATGATGTAGATGATGCCCCCACGAGCATCGAGGGCGAGCGGGCGACACACGCCGACGTCCTTGGCCCACCTGACGAAGATGACCTCGTCAGTCTCACGCATGCGCACAAGGGATATCACGCCAGGCAGGAGCGGGTGCATGTCCTCTGTCTGGTCTCTCTGCAAGCGCTGCGCTTCCTGAACCGACCTCACCGCGAGCGCGTGCCTTTCCCGCAAGGTTGCCATGTCGACCTGGGGCAGGACGCTGCCGGACGGATTCTCAACGTCTGTGGCGCCCTCGTCCTGTGCGTCTGCGGCGCTGTCGTCATCTGCATCACCAGCGGGGTCCTCGCAGCGCAAATCCTCGTGCCCTTGCTCGTCCAGCAAATGGTCAGTTGCATGCTCCAACTCGTGACCGCCTGGATCCACTGCTGTCGCCGCAGCATCGCCGTCGGCCTCGTCGTCCGCATCGGCGTTCAGCTCCCCATAGAGCTCGGCGACGACCTCCGCATCGTAGTCGGCGTCCTCGTCTGACTCGCCCAGCTCCCCCTCGCTGCCTGGCAAGGGCAGCGCGCCAGATGCTGATGATGATGATGCTGCTCCGTCTGGACGGCCGACATGTCTCCGAGATTTGCGTGAATCGGTCTTCTTCGCAGCTGACCTGGACAGGATGATCGTCTTCAGCGGGGCGTCCGCTTCTTGCGCCAAATCCAAAGTCTTCCAAATGATTTCCTCCTCAGTAACTGTGATCACAGGGCAGCGCTTCCGTCGGCCGCCGTCAGCTGGCGCTGCGGTGGCAGGCGCAAACCGAAGCGCCTCGTGCAACGGCTGAACCTCCAAGGGGATGCGCAACTTGAACGACCGCAGCCCAGCAACCGTCATCACATCACATGCTGCTGTCCATAAGCACCTCCCGTAGCTCCATGGCGCGAGGAACGCAACAGCAGCACCTGGCCCCCAAGATACCACATGAGTCGCAGAGGTGTTGATCTGCTTGTAACCATCCAACGCGTAAGCGAGCCGACTCGCGAGATCCCGTGGAGTCTGGTGGGGGCACAACGCGGGCTGGGCGATGGTCGGGGCGTTGCGCACGTCGACGGCGTCGAAGCGCACGATGTCCGAGTGCTCGGCCTTCTTGGCCTCTGCCATGATTTGTCGGTGCATGTCGGCGAACACGCCTGGCGTAGAAGGCTCACCTTTTTTCAGCGACATCCGCGCCGATGCTAAGGGAATCTTGAGGTAGGGAGCTCTCTCTGACATAACTTTCAAAATGCTGTTCATCCCCTCCACCTCCTGCGTATCGAGCGGCATCGCCGCTCGATACATGATGACGACGGCGAACAAGCGAGGCGGGCAACGCCCAGAATGTGACGCAGCGCGGAGTTCCGCCTCGAAGTTCCGCTTCAGCTTCAACGTGAAGTCGTCGAACGGCAGGGTGAGGCAGCACTCGTTCGAGGCCAGGAGGAGGGCCGCGACGCGTTTCCTGTGGTCGCAAGGCTTGTCGGCGTCCTCGCGCACGAGATGGAACAGCTGGTATGGAAACCCGCCCAGGCGACCGATAACACGATGCTTCCAGGAGCAAGCTTCTGCCAGGACCAAATGCACGATGAGACTGCGGGCTTGTTGTTGCAGCCGAGGTGTCTGAAGCTTCCCCCACAACGAGCCCCAGTAGTGGTGGTCTTTCTCCGTTGCACTGGCCAACAAGTTGGAGATCTCCTCAGCAATATCTGCAGCCTTGCCAGTGGTAAGTTGGCTGAGTGGCGTGGGGCCCAGGTACGGCGCGCGCTGGTCAGCCGCGCGCGCTTTCCTCACTGCATCATTGTAGTCTTTGGTAGCCTTCTGAACCCAATGCAGGAAGTGCGTCAGCGGCTGCTTGGCAACGCTGGAGATGAGGACAACAACATGGAACAAGGACGACCCAGTAAATCCAACAGCGTTGCGCTTGTACTTTTTCTGTTCTTCACGATACTGCACGTCCTCCGCGGAGCCGACCTTCACAGAGGGCTTCTTCGCGTCAGCAGCAGCTGGAGGAAACACCCCGGCAAAGACTGGACCAATGAAAGGAGCACCTGCCACGATGAGGGCCTCGACTGCATCGATGGCGCCCCATCTCCCACGAATCACTCTGCCCGGTACCCGTCCGAAATAATCATTTGCAACCTGAGCACTGTATAACGACCTCGCAGCAGCTCGCATCCTCTTCGAAACTCCAGGGCCCCTCCACACGTTGGCCACGGTCGCCACTGCAGCAAAATATTTTGCGTTCAGCCCGCACAGCCCTGCTGGTCCACAAGCTTCTTCTTGGCTGCCAGCGCCCGCGGGGGTCAACCATGCAAACGCATCTAGTATGGACAGCATGGTCAAGACTGCAAGATGGCACTGGTGAAAGAAACAGAACGTCATGGTGAAAGCAACCGTGTTCACGCGTGCAAGGCGCGTCCTGACCATCCCCCCCATGGCCACGTTGTCGGGGCCCGCGTCTGTGCCAAACACGTACACCGAGAAGCGTCGCTGGTCCGTCTCGGCTTCGGTGGCTCGTTGTTCCCAGTCTGGGCAGCCCACTGAATATAGCCCCTTCAATCCTAACATGTATGTCTCTGCGCCAGTGCCAAAATGTACTGTTTGAAGATCTGGACAACTGCTGGCCGAGGAGATGACGGGGGCGAACGACTCGAAAGTGCTGGCAGTTCCTGCGGCTGGCAATGATTCAGACCGACATGCCCAAGACGTCAGCAGCTGCGTGTGAATCTTGCTTTTCTCCAGAGCCTCGCTGTTCGTCGCGTCGAACTTGAAGCAGTGCACTTCCATGTCAGCACTCGCCTGGAATTCGTTGTAGCAAATCTTGAGCAGTATTTTCTGTCCGAGCGCCGCCCTGTGCTCATACCTGACAACGCTGTTGTAAGATCGGAAGCCGCCCCTGTCCTCGGACCCCGCCAACATCGCAAGGGCAGACGAGGCGCTAGCGTGACCTGCGTTGCGGCCAAGGGCAATGGTGTAGCCGCCAAAGGGCGACATGTTCTTGGCCCCTGGTCTGAAGTCAAGCTGGTCTCGAAGGCGATGGTATTCGTGTGTCATGTCTTTGGTAACCTGCAGCAACTCCTGAGTCCGATTCATATAGTATGCTCGGCTCCGCTGCAGGTCTGCGCATTCGGCCTTCATGGCCTCGAGCTCGCGATCACGACGGGACAGCATCATCTGCAGGTCCACATGCGTATATTCAGCATATCGAAGGAGCTCCAGGGGCACGACTGAATCAGCTGGCTGAGGGACTACGCTCACCATCTGGCTGTAGGTATGCACATCTGCCAGCGGCGTCGGTAGCTCACCATGCTCGGCACCTGCGTCCGGCACCGCGGCGCCGAACATGTCGGGGAGGGGGGCCAACGTTGCCAAGGCGTTGGCCTTCCGTACAGCTCGCCTCCTCCCCATCGGTGCAGGGCCATCAGGCGCGCACGGGGGCTTAGGCGACAGCTCGGTGGCGAGTTCGGCCACGTCAGACTCTCGAATGTCCACGTGGCACCAGTGCTTCACCACCTGGGGCAAAATGCTGAGGCTCACCGTGGTGGAGTCGTAGGAATCCCCGAGCTCAGGGTGCTCTGATAAATAGCTTCTGAATTGTCTTGCGAATCTACGAACTGATAAGCCTGGCGCGTCATCTCCACTAGCTCCGAACGTCGCCAGGATCATGTGGCAGACGTCCACGTGTCTGAGCCTCCCCTTGGCCAGGAAGCGCCCAAGTTTGCGGTCGCGCGCAACTTGGCACGTGTCGGTCCAAGCTGCATGGGCCTTGTGCCTGCCAAAATCCATTCCAGTTGCTCGACCTGCGGGGTCGTCAACAACAATGTTTAAGTAAAGAGAGAGAGGGGGACGACGAAGAGTAGGACTTAAGACGTAGGACAGGGAGGAGAGAGAAGGGGAGGAAAAAGAGGAGGAGGAGGAAGAGGGGGGGAAGGAGGAGGAGAAGAGGAGGAGGAGGAGGAACGTTAGGAACGTTAGAACTGGAGAACGCGGGGGAGGACAGCGAGGAGAAGCAAGATAGGGCCGATGAGGAAGAAGGCGAACGGGATGGAAGGATGAGAAGAGAGAGGGAGGTGCGAAGGACGCTTCGAAGGTGGGAATGGACGACGACGGGCGACAGCGGGACCGCTGCCGCGCTGCCGCAAGGCCGCAAGGCGCCTGCTCTGCTCCGCCAGCTGCGCGGACAGGGCCCAGGCCAAGCGCGCCCCCGCGCCTCGCGCGGGCGGAAGTTGAGGTGGCGGGGCGGCGGGGGAGGAGCAAGCCAGACGTTGGACGACGGGCTGAGGACGACGGGCGACGACGACAGGAGACATGCGACATGCGACAGGCAATGAGCGAGGGTGGACGCCGACGACGACAGGCGACGAAGAGGGCGACTACTACCGCATGGGCGACAGCACATACAAAGACATCAAGACATCTCAAAGACAGCAAGACATCAAGACAGAGGGAGAAGAGAGGGAAGCACATGGGAGCAGGAGGACCAGGGGGATTCTGGGCGAGGAGGCGGACGCAGCGGCGAGGAGGATGGCAGGCGAGCAGGAATTGAGGAGGTGGCGTAAGTCAGGGGAGGTCGGGCAGCAGCGCGAAGATGAAGACGAGCATGAAGAGCTGGAGGGAAGGCAGCAGGAGGGGGACCGTGAGGATGGCCTTGTCGTTGCCGCCATCGCAGTCGTCGTCGCCAAGCCGCTGCCGTTGCCAATTGCCAGACACCTTACCATTGCTGCGGCCGCTACCTTACCAAGTCATTACCGTTGCCGTGGCCGCGGCCGTTACATCGGCCGTGCTGTTGCCGTTGCCGCTGCCAACTGCCGTTGCCAATGGCCGTGGCTTATTGTGCCGTGGTCGTCGCCAATTGCCGCTGCCGTGGCCGATGCCGTTGCGTTGCCATGTAAGCCGCTGCCGTCGGCCATTGTCAGTCGCCTGACGAGCCTGGCGAGAGGCTCCTGCTGTGTTCCTCCTATGGCGCCGTTGGCGCGGCGCCGTGGGAGCCCCGTCACGCTGCCGCGAGGTCTCCCTCTAAACGCGCTCGCGGCATTTCAGCGTGCAAAGTCCTGCGGCAGCGAATGCAATCAATTACCGCCGTCCCTCTGTTGAGCCTCAAGGGGCTGATGATTGCGCGCAGCCCCTGCTGGTCCGCTTGCACCATCAGCCCTGGCCACCAGCCGCAAGGGGCAACGGAACTGGTTACGGTCGCTGCCGCGTATATTCTATTCGCACGTTGGCCCCCCCTCGTTCAGAGGAAGCCGAGGATGTGGGCCACGACCGTGGCCGAGCGCTCGCCGAAAACCCCGTTCAAGCACAATTCCTCGACGATGAGGGCCTCGCTGATGACCCTGCAACGCCACCACACGTGCATCGACAGCACCTTCTCGCAGAACTTCACGGGGTACGCCTGGCTCGCGGGGGTCGCCTTGTTGCCGCTCGTCCACTGCCGCTGCGCGCCAGACACCCTGTACAAGCGTTCCTTCTGGTCCTTCTCCTCCTTCTTGAGCTGGCTGATCATCTGCTTGGCGGCCCTCTCGAACTGCTTGGCCCACGGCGCGCCCGTCCAGCAGACCGTGGGCTTCATGGACGAGTGGCCGAACGCTGCCATGCAGAAGGAGATCTCCCGACCCATCCACACTGCTCAGTTGCTACCGCCTTCCTCAACTTCGAACACACCTCGCAAGCCCCATGTCACTTACCTTCTCGCGTCGCGCCCGACGATGCGCGACGCGCTGTTATCTTCGCGCAGCGCGAGGTCGCCTGGGGGAAGGGCTGATGTCCCTGCGTGGGCCGCGACGCGCGAGGCGCGAATGTCATCGCGCCATTTGCGCCGATTTAGGGCCGCGCCCAATCTGCCCTTTATCTCAGTGCTGGAGAAGATACTAGCCTAACCATGGACCATTGTCACAAACCCCCTTCCATCATCCTTGCATTGCTGCTTCATCCTAGCCATCATCCATCTCTCATCCCCCTAGTGTTCCTCCCTCCCCTTCTCATCCTCTATTCCAATTCCTCCCCCATCCTCATCATTGCCCGCCATCCGTCGGTCCGTTGTGGTCGTCGCCGTTGCACGCGTCGTCTGTCGCCGCCGTCGCTGTCAATAGTCGCTGTCGTTCGTGGGTCGTCGTCCGTCGAGGTCATCGTCGTCGCAAGTCGCGTCGGTCGTCGCCGTCGTCGTCGTCGTCTGCCCTGCAGCTCCGCGCGTTGCCGTCGCGTCGTCGCGGCCGTCGTCGCCGTCGCCCATCGCCGTCGACGTCGGTCGCCCCTCCCTTCCCAGCCCCCGCCCTTTGAAAGGCGTGCTTGGCCAGCACCGTCACCATGGGCTGGTACTTGAAGAACCAGGAGCTGGCTGGCTGCTCGATCACGATCACCACGCGCTTCTGCAAGGCCTCTCGCCCGCGCGCGCCCCCCGCCCGCCCCGAGACGCTGGGGGAAGGGCCCAAGCGAGAAGTCCAGGGCGAAATGCGACGGACCGACATGCCAGGCGAGGGGGCAAGGGGCAGATGGAGGGTGCGATCGGGCGATTGAGGCCAGAGCCGCCGAGACCAAGACCCGAGGAGAGAAAAGAGGAGGATATGGGAGCAGATAAGGAAGGAGAAGGAAGTGGAAGGAATGTAGCAGGGTAGCAGGTGGGGGGGGGGCGGTGACAAAGGCGCGAGAGGTGAAGCCTTCACGAGCTGGACGAAATTGGCGACCGCATCGGCGATGGCGTTGCCCTCCCTGGCGAACGCGTTCGTGGCGTCGCCTGCAGGATTGAGGGCGCTCCGCTTGGTGAGTCCGAGCGTGAGGAAGATCCAGAACTTGCACGGCGGCCCCACCAGAACGACCCCGAGATCTTTGACAAGGAGCATCCCTTGGGTTCCAACCTACCCCCCTCCCCCCCCAATGGAAGGGGAAGGCAAAGCTCAGGCAGGCCGGCGAGATCGCCGAGGGAAGAATTCCTGGCGAAACAAGTGCCCTCTAAGAAGGGGGCGGGCAGGCGGGGCTGGCGGAAGGGAGACGGGCAGGAGGGCGAGACGAAACAAAAAAGAACATAGATATGATACCACGTGCCCCGACCCCGTGAACCGCTTCCTGCCCGCCGCAGTCAGCACGTCCTCGCCTGGCCCGTTCAGCTTGTCCACGCCTGCAACCTTGAGGCCTGCCCTGGCACACGTCTGGCTGAACGCCTCGCAACCACTGAAGATGTCCAGAGCGTCGAGAAGCCCGCCGTTGTTGATCTCCTCCACAGCCGTCGGGATGAGCTCCTTGGGCTGACGATGTCTACGGTTCGAGGCCCAGGCCACAGGAAGAGGATGCAGGGGGGCGCGGGCGACGACGGCGACGAGAAGGGCGACGAGGGCTCGCGGCGAGGGGGTGGAGGGCGCGGAGGGAGTGGCCTCCTCCACACATTACCCAACATCCTCCTCTTTCCTACCTCCTCAACTCCTCTTCCTTCGCCCTTACTCCCCTGCCCTCCTTCGCGCCTCATCCTTTCCTCCGCCGCGTCCTTCAGGTCATCCATGAAGTCGATCGGCACCATATCCCAGTTCACCTCGACCTTGTCGTACTCCCACCGCGTGAGCACCCACTTCCTGTCAATCCTCTCGTAGGCGCGAATGTTCACGATGGGGTCGACGGGCGAGGCGACGGCGACGGGTTCGGGCTGGCCGCTCGCGGAACCCGCCGAGCCAGACGACGCCCTGGAAAAGGGTGCAGATAGATATGCAGAGATGGGGGGGGGGGGGGGGCGGTGGGCCAGAGGCTGCGCGCGCCCTCTGCCTCCTCCGAAGGACCATGCAGAATGAACAGAAAGAGGATGAGGATGAGGCCTGACGAGGACGATCTGGGAGTCGCGAAGAGGGGAAGAGGATGGAGGGGGCGAGGCGAGGAGACACCCACGCGAGGGGAGGGGAAGGGGGGGAGGATGACGCCTCCTCCCCCATCTTTCCACCCTATCTCCTCCCCAGGGCCTCAGCAGGGAATGGGGGGCGGGGCGGGGTGGGGTTGGGCATGAGGCAGAGGGCGGTGCCCCCTTTACTGATCAATGTTGCAACGTGCGCACAGAGCACCCATGTCCTTGGGCCCGCGGCGCTGGCGTCGGCCGCGCTGGCGTTGGAGGCGTTGGACAGCATGGACTCCCTGCGGTCCCTGCGCCTGCTGCGGCTGCGGCTGCGGCTGCTGCTGTCATCGTCGTGCTGTGCAAGCTGCAGCGGTGCTGCCTGCGCTTGCTGCTGCTGCTGCTGCTGCTGCTGCTGCTGCCGCCCCAGGTGAAAGTGTCCAAGTAGATCATCTGGCGTGCGCGGTGCTGCGTTGCCGCTGAGGTCCTGCTGGGCTCGGATGCAACGCGGCGCAGCGCCCCCCCCCCCTGGGCCCAGTCCTCGGCCGCGTTTGTTTCGCACGCCCAATCAGCGTGCAGTTAAATTCTCACGTTTGTTACGGTGTCTGAGAATTCTGCATCTCACAGACCCATGGCCCATGGAGTCCACGGGGCCGCGGAACATGGAATTCTCAGATGCCCCCAGGGCCCCCGCCGACCTCGACCTGAAGTTCTGAGGGCGTTGCTAGTGCATTCACTCGGCTACGTCGAATGCGCCACTCGACGCACCCCCGCACTCCCGCCCCGCCCCCCCCCCCATCGAAGAGGAGAGGGGGGGCTGGGCCGGGGAGGGCGGCGGCGGCGGGAAGATCGAGGGGCACGGGGCGAGGGGCGATGAGAGGGGGGAACAGCTGATGGGCGGACGCGGAATACACATGGAAAGGTGGAAGAGGAATGGCGAAATGCGACGGCAGTGGAAGGGAGGGAGCAGGGAGGGTAAATGGCGACGAGGGGCGGCGAACGGGGCGGGCAGAGGGTTGGGCGAGGAAACGCGATGCAGCTTAGGGAAGGGAACGGCGAGAAACGAGCAAGGGGCAGCAAGGGGGCGGGGGAAGGGAGGAGGCGGCAATGGGAGGACAAGGGCCGAGTGAACGAACAGACGAACGGCGGGGAAGGGGGGAGGGCAGAGGGGTGGACGAGGAAGAAACCAGGAAGAGGAGCCAGGAAGAGAGGGTGGAACAGGGAGAGGAGAGGAAGAGGTGCAGGAGGAGGAGGTATCCCGTCTTATCCCCGCGCTCCTCTGCGGGCCGTTGTTGCTGTTGCTGCTGCTGCTGCTGCTGCCGCTGCTGGGCGCGCACCCGCTCGCGCCACGCGGTCACGACGTGGCGCGGCAGCACGAGGTTGAAGAACACTGGCACCACGACCATGTCGTCGGGCAGCCTGGGCCGACGCGAAAGGGGTGGGCTCTCCTCCTGCACTTGCCCCCCATTCACGATGCCCCTTTTTTCCTTGTTTCCCGCTTCTCCCCCCCCCGCCCCCCGCCACCCCCCCGCCCCCCCGTCGCCGCCCATCCTTCGGAAGGTCGGCGATGGGGCAGGGAGGCGAAATGACGTTGGGATTATACGGGTCGGCTCGTCGGCCACCCAGAGTCGCGCAACCCGCTGCTATCTATTCGCGCCCCCGCAAGACCGCCTCTGATAGAGGCAGCTCTCCAGCCTGGGCTGCGACGCGCGAGGCGCGACCATCTTCGCGCAGATGGGGGCGGGGGCCGTTTCGCATCCCGTCGGCCCCGCCTTGGCTGCTGCATGGCGCTGCAACCGAAAAAAAGATGGGCCTCTCAACCGATCTGCATGGCGCCCCGCGTGGAAACGCGGAGGCAAAGGTGGAGGCGGAGGCGGGGTCGGCATTGGAGGTGGAGTTGGAGGTGGAAGAGTTCCAGTGGGAGAGGGGCGAGGGCAGAGGGCATCTCCACGTCCAACTCCACCACCTCCTCCATCCACATCAATCCTACGTCCTACGATCTCCTTGTCCACTGGCAGGAGCCTGTCCACCCCCCCCCCTTCTCTTCAGACTCCTCCTTCCCCCATCCTCCTCATCCACGTTGGCCGCCGCGTTTCCCTGCGGGGCGCGCGCGGGGGGGGGCCCCGCGAGGCGCGCCGCCGCCGAGGGCTCCGCCGGCGGCCCCTGAGCCCTGAGCCTCGAAAGGGCTCGCAGCCGCGGGGCGAAGGAAGAGGGAAGGGTCGGGGGAGGCCCGCAGAGCAGCGGCGCCGAGCTGGAAGGGGCAGGGAGGGAGAATAGTCGATCGTCTTCGATCGTCCATCGACGACCACATCGTCCTCGATCAACGTCGGGTGCCCGTCGTCGATCGTCGTCGTTCGTCGTCGACTGTCGTCGTAAACCGCCCTCGGCCGTCGACCGTCGTCGTTCGTTGTCGCATGCCGTCGTTCGTCGTCGATCGTCTTCTCGTCGTCGTCGATCCTCCATCGTCGATCGTCGTTGCCGATAGTTGCTCGACATCGTCGATCGTCCATCGTCGATCCTCCATCGTCGATCCGCACATGACGGTAGTTGCTCGTCGTCGGTCCTCCATCGTCGATCGTCGTTCGTCGTCGCCGATCGTTCTCGCTGTGTCGTTGTGACAGAGAGAACGATCGGCGACTACGAACGACGATCGCGACGCGGTGCGCGACGCGGCGCACGGGCGGGCACCGCGCCTGGCAGCGGCCGCTGAAAAAAACAGCAGCTCCAATGGCGGCCGCGCCCGCGCGGCCACCTACAGCCACACCAACCAACACTAAGGATTCGCGAAACGATTTAAGATACAAGACCCTTGGATTCGCCTGGATGGCCCATCCAGGCGCCGCACGACAGCGCCAACCAGCACATGAGACATCATGTCTCATGTGTTGGTTGGCGGGTCGTTGAAGGATGCACGAGTGGCCTTTTTTCAAAACACATGGAATCCTTAGTATTGGTCCCCCGCTCCTCCCCCGCTCCTCTGCCTCCTCCTTCCCCCGCCTCCCCGCTGGCCCACCCGCCCCGTGCCCCTTCCTTGCCTCCTGCCTCCCCCCGTCTCATCCCCACCCCCTTCCCCGACCGTGCCCCCTTCCCTCCTCGCCTCCCGCAGCGCCCTGCGCGCGCCAGGGCCGCCCCCCCTCAGCCAAAATGGCTGGCGCAGCGTCTGCCTGAGCATCGTTCCCTCCCTACTCCCGTCTCCTCCTCTTCTCGGTCTGTTCGCCCCTACCTCCTTCCTTTCATTATGATATGCCCCCCCTTCCCCCCCTTCCTCTTATTTCCCCCTTGCAGGGCATTGGGCGGGCAAGGCGAGACGCCATCGCCATTGAAGTAGGAAGGCGTTGGACGTGCATTGGGGTTTGGAAATCCATTGTTCCATATGCTCGGAAATCGAAACAACGCTGCATCGCGAGGGCCCTAAGCGCGAGTTCTCTGAGCCCAGGGGGGGGGGGGGCAGGGTGACCCCAACGGTCTGTGGCACGCCGCCGCGGCGTCAGAACATGCCCAAGTAGGATGTTCTCACGTGAAACCATTGTAACGTTTGAAAACGAACGGCGCGGCGTTAAAAAAACGAGATCCATATTATAAAAAAAAACGCCTTCAATCCCTGAAACTCTTGCAAAGTTTGAGAAAAATGCGCGCGGCGCTACAGCGAGAGCCACATTTTGAAAATGAGCCGCCTTCGATCCCTGAAACTCTTGCAAACAATGAAAAAGAATGTGCGCGGCGCTAGCGCGAGAGCCACACGTTGAAAACCACCCGCCCTGAAGACGTGAAACTCGTGCAAAGTTTGTTTTGTTGTTTTTTTTGTTTTTTTTATTTATAAAAAACGAATGTGCGCGGCGCTGAAGCGAGAACTACATTTTTAAAACCACCCGCCCTGAATCCGTGAAACTCTTGCAAATATTGAAAACGAATGTGCGCGGCGCTGAGGCGAGAGCAGCATTTTGAAAACAACCCGCCCTCTATCTGTGAAGCGGTTGTCATTTGTTTAAAGTTCCAGTGCCATAGATGGTGAGGAGGTATCAGGTGAAACGCCTGGCCCGCCCGATAAGAGCTCAAGGCGTAGTCGTACTCCTCGTCAGGCATGGCGCCATCCTCGCACGCGACTGGAGGTGGCGGCCCAGAAGGTCTCGCGGACGCCAGCTCATCCATGGCTGCGATATGCGCTTCAATGGTAAACGGCACCCGCGGGGCGCCAACCCCGCGAAAACGGCAGGGCGCGTGCGATGGCGGAGACCGCGGAGGCGACGCCCTAGAAGAAGGCGCCGAGCGGTCGTTGGGACCCACGCCTGCGCCCTCCAGTTTGCGCGGGCTGACGGGAAGCACGGGGTCGATCGAAACCAGAGCGCCAGCGAGCCAAGGCAGCGCCAGACCACAAACGGCTTCGCGGGAAAAGCGGGCTCGAAAGGTCAAAAGGCATCCTGGCTGGACCCATGGGCCATCGGAGCGTCGCGACGCGGACGGAGGGCTTTGCCGCCCAGACCGAAGCACTGCAAGATCCGCGATTGGGGGCTGAGTTGGTTGATGTCTCAGAAGTTGCTCGCGGGCGATCGCAGACGCGTGCTGGGCCGCAAAACAAATGTCTTCAGCCACTCGTCTTCCGCAATGAATGCCTCGCCCGCTGGGCGCCCCCACCAGGGGGGGGGGGCTGTTGAAGATTGAGCGTCCCGAATGCACCACTGACGCGCAAATCGATCCACGTGTAAGAGCTCACACCCTGTTCGGCATAGTAGATAGCAAGGCTGAAAATGGCCGCCCAAGCCGCGGCGCGATCAGTGCTGGAGCCGCGAGAACTCTGCCATCTGGGCAGGGCCACCGCCACTTGCACCACAAGCCGCCTTGACCAACGCGATGGCGAACTCTCGGCTCGAACGCCACGAGCGCGGGCAGCGAACCACCCAGAGCAAACCGCTGTCGTCCGAATCCGAGCTCATGCGGGTCGCCGGGGCCATGCCCTGGAACTTGCTGCACATACGGGGCGGATCTGGTCTGTTGAGCGCGGCTGGCAGCGGGGGGCTGGATACCACCGTGCGCAACGGGATGCGAGGTCGGGCATGTTTCTGACCTCCATGCGCCTGCGCCGACACAGGAAGGCCTGGAAGGCCTGGCGATGCAAGTCAGCTGCCCTTTCCCGCTTGGCGGGGGGCGCTTCCACGCTGTTTCCATGGGTCTCCTGCGCGCGACATCTGCCCGGGCCCAGACCGTCTCAAATGCCCCGAGTCCATGGCCAGAGAACGCGCGCAACCTCGCGCGAGGCCGCCCCGTCCTCGAAGCGGGTTCGATTGGCAAGAACAGCGCGCCCAGGCACGGGGCGCACCAGTCGACCCAGTCGTTGAGGTCACGCAAAGCCCCACCCTCTGTCGCGGAGGACTTCTGCGCGACAAAATGCCTTCCAGGTGGCAGCCTTCATGCTTCCTCTGCGCCAGGGTCAAAGAGACCAAGGCGTTGAGTTCTGCCCATGCCGTGCTTCGACGGGAGAACCAATGCTTCTGAAAGAGCGGCCAACCGCTCGCGCGCCCATGCCCCCGCCCCGCGATTGCTGCCAGGGTCTGCCCTTCAGCCCGGCCGCCCCCGCGCGCTCCCCGCGGCTTCGCTGCGCGAGAGTGCCCCCTGCGCGCGGGCCCCCCCTCCGCCGCCGCTCCCGCGCCACCTCGCGCCCCTCTTGCGCGCGGGCCCATTCGCGACTCCGTGCCCCTGTCTCGCCTCGACGCGCGAGCAAATTGCCTCTGCGGCGCCGCGACGTGAAAAGCGCGCCCATGCTCTCTGGGCGATGGCATAGGTCGGGGACGGAAGGCCGCGAGGAGGTTCAGCGAGCGACTGCAGCTGGGGCCGAACGCGGCGGCGGGCAGCAGCCGGCCGCGTGCAGAACGAGAAACCAGTAGCAAAAATGATCCCAAAGTCTTCCGAGATGAAGATCTGACGCGCGGGCCAAACTCCGCACGGCCGAGAACCTGAACCAAGAGTCCAATCGACATTGTCGGCCAAGATTGGGAATGACTGCCACTGCGAGCAAAGCCATGCGTCGATGGCATCCAGTTAGCTGCCTGGCCAAGACCCGAAAGCAAGGAGAGCCCGATCTCAGCATCACCATGCACACTTGCCCCAGGAAGCGTTGAGAGAAGCCGGCGTAGGCAGACTGTCGCGTGGGAGCTCGCTGAGGAAACTGCGAAACTGCAGTTGAGCCCGTCACCACTGCCGACCCGACAAAAAAGAAGGCGACGTAAATGGGGGGCCCAGATGAGATTAAGGGCGATCACGAAACATCCTCCAGTTCTTGCGCGCAGGGGCCAGGCAGAAAAGCGAACGCGTGGTCCTTTCCCGGTCGCGACCCGCTGGTGCAGAGCCGGCCTGGCTGTCCTTCGTGGCGATGGTAGACCTAGCCAGGCCACGAGACTTGAGCGCGCGGGTCGACGCGGCCAAGTGACGATCGGGTGGCGCCAACCCGTCGAGCCTGAGCTCGCGGTAGATCGCGCAAGCTAATTGCGCGTTCTCAAAACCCGCCTCTGCCGCACTGGCCAAGCCCCGCCCCTTGAGAGGACCAGCGGGAAGAAGACTGCGGCCGCCAGGTCCTGCCATTGCCATAGCCCGCGCCAGCCACTCGGCAGTGGGCGCAGCGGCCGAGCGCGCCCTTGTCGCCCTCGCAGTCGAAGATGAAATTCTTGCGCCCCTCCGACGTCGAGGCGCGGCGGGAAGTGCGCCGCCTGGCTAAGTGTGTCCTCGGCGCAGAGAAGCGTCCACGCGACAAGTGGCTTCTTCAGATCGGGCCTGCAGCTCGGCCCGTGGCAGGGCTCGCAAGCGCCCAACGTGCGCCGGGGGCTCCGTGGGCCAACCTTCGACAAGTGCGCCGACGATCGGCGGGCGATCCTCGCGCATCCCAGCACCATGCAAGGGCGGGCAGGAAAACGAGCATGCGCTGGGTGAGCTCAAAGAGAAGATCCGGCAACAGTAGGACTGGCCATCCACTCGAGCGGACGGATTCCAAGGCCGCCCAATTTGCCCAGACAGAAGAAATCGGCGCACCGCAGAGCGCCTCCAGACCAAAAAATACACTTCACCATCGCGTGAATGTCACGAGTGGCAACTGCCGCGGGGGGGAGAGACTGCGCCGCATGACCCAGAGCGGGGGTCGCGCGGGCCGCGCGGCCGAGGGCGTCGACAGCGGGCGGGGCAGCAAAGGGGGCCATCGCAGCAACCCCTCCCGCCCGTGTAGCCCGCGAGCTGGCCTGCGAGGCAATTGGCGACGCGGCGGGCCCATGCCGAAGGCCCAGATGGAGGCGCTGCGATCCCGCGCGGAAGGGCGACCAGCGCGGCGCAACCTCCACATGGCGACGTCGCGCATGCCAGCGGCCCCCGATACAGAAGGCGCAGGCAAGGGGTGCGACCGCGCTCTTGGGCGGCCCCAACTTGGGATCTGCCGAGATCTCAGCAACTACCATCGCTCGCGCAAGAGACTCGAGATCCATCGCTTCCAGCAGAACGCCGCCGACATCGCGGGCACATGCGCGCAGCGCGCCGCGAGGGGCGAACGTCGACGCCGTCGCGGGGATGCCCCAATGGCGGGGGCGCAGCTGCAGCAAGCAAGCTACCTGGAAGAACGAAGCCCTGACTGGCGCCACGCCTACGTCGGGGAATCTCGATCGCCGCCCCGCCAGCACAGCCGCGCGCCGCAACCGCCGCAGACATGGGGCGAGCAGCATGCGCGATAGCAGCAGGGAGATTCTGGCGCTCGAGCTGAGCCATTCGGTCGTCGCGGTTCAGACTGCGGGCGGCTTGGCCGAAGTCCAGCGCGCCCAGCGGGGGCCGCGTGGAGAGCGCCCCAGGCTGTAACGGGGCCGCGCGAGCATGCGTGTCCAACTGAAGGACGTCGGTTCTGAAGTGCTGGCCTGGGAGGAAGCCGCGCTGCGCGGGCGACGCGGTCTGCGCGATGATGGGCCGGCGCGGCGCGATGGGCGGCGAAGGTCACCCCGCAGTCCAAGTGCGGGAGCGGCGCGCAGCGATCGATCTGACCCGCGCCCGCCCTCTCCCGCATGGAAGCACCCCCGCGCGGGAGAACGGCCTGCAAAAAGACTTCCGACGAGGCGAACCGGCTTCGCCCATCAATGTGCCAGCTGCGCGCCTGCCGCAACGCTTGCGCGCCATTCCCGCGAGACGCCCGCGCGGAAGAAAAGGCGCCGCCAGCCCCGGGCGCGCGTCTGGAAGGCGCCAATCTCTGAAGGACTTCAGCGGGGAGGTCCGTGGATGGGGAGCGGCGAGGCATCGAAGGATCACGGCTGGGCGAAGCGCTGAGGCGCGTCGCTGCGCTGGGAGAACAGAACGGATGCCCCGCGCAGAATGGCGCCCAGTACCCCTGGGGCGCTACCATCTGCTCCGCCGAAGACAAGGAGACGGACTCACCCAATTCGGTCGCCCGAAGACCGCCGCCTGGCTGATGGCGCCCGTCGCTGCCGTCGACGCGCCTGGCAACGGGCGATCGCGACCTTCGCGGCGACTGCCGCGCGGTGGGCGGCCACCGCCCGAGCTTGAAATTCAAGTGGGATGGCGAGCTCAACCATGCGGCCCACGGTGGAGATGCGTTCCGTGGCGACGGTGAAAGGAACGCAGACTTCGATGGCAAGAAAGACATTCCTGCCGCCAGACAGCTCTGGTAGCCCCGCGAGGAAACGCCCGCTGCGCCCCCCGGGGGGGGGGGGGGGGGGCGCGTCGCAGCGGGCAGCGCTCGTCGCGCCGCGCGCAGACGCCGACGCCGGCCCCCCGCGCCTTTTCAGGAGTCGCGGAGGAGAGACGAGTGGGAGATAATCACGATCTGCCGCGAGGCGCGCGACCAGCAGGGCACTGACCCCCCCTGGAGATGCGCGATGCTGGATCGCGGGCCGAACTGCAGCGCGATCAGACATGCCTCTGCCAGACGGCCCGCCAAGACAATCCACCGCGGCGATCGGGCGCGCTAGCTGACGAAATAACCCGACTCGGCCCAAAATGCTAACTACGATCCAAACGGGCTGCCGACTTGTAGTCCCTGCAGGAGTGGGTGGGCCCCTCACGATTCGTAGCTTTAGCTGGCCTCGCCGTCCCAAGCTTGCCCAGGAACCACTGATCGAAAGAAGAAAAGATGAGGCCCGCGCGCCGCCGGCAAGCGCGCGCCGCGGTCGTCATCGGCCCAGGCCAAGTCGCCCGCAATCTCGGCGAAGACGTGCTTGGCTTGCTCTGAAGATCGCCCAGAGCCGTGCACCTCGCAATGGCGGGTCTCGCCGCTGGCGCTCTACAAAACCGTCTTCAATACTCTGCCCGCAATCAGAGTGGGCGGAAGGAGGAACCAAATGCGCATGCCGAAATCGGACCCGCTGCAACAATCCCACCTCGACTGCACCCCTAGTTTTCAAATTCGAGTGAGCCAGACGCCCGAAGGCCTCCGGGATGGCGTGGACTTCCAGAATGGCGTAAACGGCATTGGTGGCTCCAGACTCATGAACATAGGAGGCTCTCTCTATTCCCCTCTTGGCCCCTCCGCCTCAGACGGGCGCGGGCAATCCAAGTGGCGACGCAGATGGAAGAGTGCAAAGGCGATGGGCCGTCGCCGACCTCGTGGCGGAAGACGCCGTCAAAGTTACCAAAAGAACCACTCAGGCGCAGCGGTGGGCGCGATGATGCGCGCGACGAATTGCAGCAGCTGCGCCGGGGACCAGCCGAGACGAGCAAACGCCGCGCCATGCCAGGGGCACTTGGTCGTCGGATCGCGCCCTGACTGCGACCCCAAACCAAAAACGAGGCTCCAGCTTCCAGGTATCCACCCATTCTGACGGTCGAAGACGAAGTTCTGCCCCACGAAGTTCTTGCTCGCAGGATGTTGGCCATGCATATACATATATATATATATATATATATATATACACAACTATATATATATATATATATATATATATGTGTTTGTATGTTTGTATGTATGTATGTGTGTAAGCGCGGACATACATATATATATATATATATATATATATAACCCAGAGAAAAGCCCCAATCAATGGATGGTTTTCGCTGAAAAGATCGACCGGGAACCACGGGGCCCGGGAACCCAAAACCCACCGAAATCGGCCAGGAACCAATAACCGGGAACCCGGAAACCCGGAACCAGGAACCCGGGAACCCAGCCTGCTACCAAAGTCGGCGGGAAACTTTCGCCAAATCTTTCAACTTCCGCTAGGACCCCTTCAGTGCAAGCACTTGTTGGGGAATACATACACACATATATATATATATATATATATATATATATATTCATAGATTTATATATATATGAATATATATATATATATGTATATATATACATATATATATACATATATATAGATATATATATGCGTGTGTGTATTTTCCAATGGCCCGACCCTCATAGGATTGAGAACTCTGTCAGGACCCACGCGCAGTTGAGTTGACTCACCCAAAGCTGCGGTCGCGTGGGAAGGAAACCATGGACCTTTGCCAACGCGACGCATGGCAATAAGGGCTTTCTGATCCCTGTTGCCTTTGATGCGGCAAGCTCCTGTGAACTGCGCAATGGATATTTTGTCAAATTCCACGCCACCGACTGTACATCCGTCCGTGATGTTGGCGGTCTTAAGCCGGGCCTCGATAGAGGAGAGCACGCTAGCGCGTCGTACCATGGTAGGGGCACCGCCTTGATAATGGCCACATCAAAGTATCGCAGAAAAGGTCGTGGTATTGCGGAGGGGGCGCATGGTTCGGCATCGCGAAATCGCTGCGCATCACGGCCATAATGGTACGCATTGCCCCCACTTCCTTACGAAGTCCTCCAACCTACGTGCTGTCCAGGCTTCCCCCATACGGATAAACAATGTCGACCTGTGTCTAGAACCTCTGCTGGATGGGGTCGACATCGGGCCTGCTGGATTTGCCCGACGTCCAGCTTGCAGTTGCCAGGGGTCTGTTGCATGGCTGTCTCCACCGCCTTGAGGGCCGCCAGGGCTAGACTGATGGCGGCGTCGGAAGCAATCGTGGCGTGGCCAGCCATCAGTTCGTCCAGTTCCTTCCTGAACTCGGCGAGCTTCGCAGACAGCCGCTCGTCGACGAGGCGTGGGACACACGGGGGCCAGGCCTGCGGGTCCACGCCTCGGTCGCCATCCTCTGAAGCAAACCCTTGTCTCACTGCGCCGACCTTGCAGACGTGCGGTAGCGGACTTTTGAACAGATTCCTGACAATGCAAAACCCCGAAGCAGCGAGTGAAAAACTACATTAATGTCGCTCAGTCTTGTTTAGTCTTCATCCCTGGGAAAAGAAATCCGCACGAACTTCAAACCTCGAAATCCGGCATGCAACTCTCCAGGACACCCCAGGCCCATCCGATCGTTTTCCGAAAAAAAAACGCTCTGCGATGTTGGCGCCATGCCATGTCCAGATCTGGAGCGATCATCACGTCCTTCTTTTTGTGGCCCTGCGGCACGAGTAGAAGCGCCACACCACGAACAGGCAGCCTGCAAGCTGGAGCCGCGCCTCGCCGCTTCTTCTTCTCGCGCCTGCCGAAGGCATCTGGCACGCGGGCGGGGGTGGCAGCTGCGACGGCGGGAAATAAAACCGCCTCAGTTTACCCAGCGCCCCGTCAGCCAGGGAGATAGGCGAACTTGTGCTCCGACAGGAGCTCACCGAGAAGCGGGTTCTGGCCGCGGATCAGCAGTATCCGCTCTGCTCCCAGGGAAGCGAACATCATATGCCAAAACGATTACGGGAGGAGGAGGAGAAGGAGGAGGAGGAGGACTGAAATCGCAGCGGGGGGAAGGGAATCAGTGAGCCGACTCGACTTCGCTTACCGCCTGGAGCGGCCGTCTTCCTGGGCTTCGTATCACCAGCTGGGAGCAGGACGAACAAGAGGAGGAGGAGGACGAGGAGGAGGAGGAGGAGGAGGAGGAAAAGGAGGAGGGAGAGAAAAAACGCAAACATCGCGCGCCTTGCATTCAACGACCGATCGGTGATGAGAAATGGGCCCGCGCGCCTCGGCGTCCGCCGCGGAGAAAAGCGGCGCGTTCAGCGCGCCGCGCACAGCCGCCGCCGCCTCCGCAGGCGTCACGGCGCCGTCGCCGTCCGCATCGAGCGCGCGTGCGGGCCCCGCGAGCCTGGCGGCGGCTCCCGCGGCGAGTCCACATCGTCGCCGCCGCCGCCGCGGCCGTCGTGCTGGTCTTAGGTCAGGCCTGTCCCCCTGCAGGGGGATTTGGGGCGAAAAATTACAAATATGCAAAAAATACCCCGATCATGTTCAAACATAGCAACACATCGTCCCCAGACTATTCCCCCTGTAGAGGGACAAACCCGACTTAATGCTAGTCATCGTCGTGCTCGTCGTTGCCGTCGTGCTTGTCATCGTCGTCGTCGTCGTCGTCGTCGTCGTCGTTGCCGTCGTGCTCGCCGCCGTCGCCGTCGGAGGAGCCCGCCTGCCCCTCGGCCCCCACACTCAGGCCTGGTCCCTGCGCCCTCCTCCCGATCCCCAGCAGGTCCGCCTGCAGGATCAGATCCCGCTCGCGGTGGGCTCAGCCCTCCCTGCTTCGCGGTGGTCCATGCTGCCGCGGAGTTGCCTGGCGGCTGCCTTGTGTAACACCACGGGCAGCTCTCCGCTCCCAGCGTCTGCAGGGCCCTGGAAACCGCGTCGGCCGTCTCCATCTTCAACCAGCTGCGCCTGGCCGTGCGCCAGCTGCCGTGCCAAGCTGCTGGCTTGTCTAAGAGGAAGAACGAATGGCATAAGCACAAACTTGTTGCGCTCCGCGCGGGAAGTTCTGGATTTGCGCTGCACCCCCCTCCCTGGCGCGCGGAGCGCGCCAGGGGCGGCGCCAGAGGTTCCGCGGATCTGAGACATCCGCGCGCAGCGCCAGAACTTCATGTGTATGGCTTCTATTATTCTTCGATTGTTTCCAGGGGCAGCTGCAACGCTGGCCAGGGGCATTGCGCCCCGGGGCACCGGGGATTATGTTCAGCCCCATGCAACTGCTGCTGGCCCCGCAATCGCGGCCCGCGGCCGCGCCTCCCAGCACTGCGTGCTGCCCTGTAACTAACGTTTGTGACGAAGCGTGCGAGCAGCCGGCACCCTGACAGACACTGGAGGAGGAGGAGGAGGAGGAGGAGGAGGAGGAGGAGGAGGAGGAGAGTTCCGATGACGACGAAGGGCTCCGAGAACGAGGCACCAAGCCAAAACGATAAGCATAGGCGCGAATACGACATCAGGTGTGAGGCGATGAGGCGAGATGGGGACGGGTTTGTGGAACCCGTTTCCTACTTTCTCGCCTGACGGGCCCTTCCCCTGGATAAATTAGTTCCTCTTAAAAGTGCCTCGGGAAACCCAGGGGCGGGCTGCCCAAACAAGGTCTGGCTATCATGTACGCTCTACAAACACACCGTGCAGAGCAATCTACGCACCAAACCATCGGGCCCGTCTTCCAGAGACGGTGCGGCTCATGAGCCACTTGGACCCCCTTCGGGGGTCCTCCACAGCTCTCAAAATCAAAACATTCCACCGACGAGCACGGTTCTCTCCGCACCTCGCGCAAATCCATATACCCTGAACCTACCAATACGTGGCCGCTGCCATCACTCAGCGTGAGACCAATACGCCTATCAGCGAACTCAGTCTTTGTGGCATCCGCCCATTTTCCTCTCGAGCAGCGGCGCAGGATGCGCAGCGCAGTTCTCAGTGTCAGCGCTGCCGCATGCTTGCGCATTTGACGAGCTCGTTCTTGAGGTACGCCTCGAAGATGCATGGCGGCTCCAAACTTGGCGTAGCAGTCCACCTGCTTGTTGCCGTGCCAGTAGGCAAAGGGGATCTGCAGCTCCACGGCACGTGCCTGAGACAGAGGCGACGGTATCCACTCAACCTCGATCTCTGCAGCCCCGATGTCCTCGACTGCTCTCCAGAATCCCACCCACAGTTCCGCATGCCAGCGACCGGAGCGCGTGCGATAGGGGGAGCCAGTCTGCCAGCCGAAGTAAAGCTCCTTGAATTCCGCGATGAGGCAAAGCCGTCCTTGAGACTTGTGGAGAACTGCTTGCCTCGCTGCATCTAGCTCTGCTGCCCCATGTGTCTGTCGCGGGAACGGGGCAGGTCCTGGGGCTGCTGCAGTGACATTACCAACTGCATCAATCATACAGAAAGCCCATACACCTCGAGCTCCCATCTCACTGCGTGGAAATATACAACTGCCGCCGACACAGACATCTCCACTGATACGACCAGGTACTGTGCACACATGCCATCGAACGACGTGGTGCCCCACAGCGTCAAGTAGCTGGACAAGGGGACCAGGAAATATACCTTTGCACGGCATCATCGTGCACGGGCGGTCATGCCCATTTCCAGTGCGCCCCCACTGCGTGGGCTTTCTTTCGCGCCCGGCCCAGGTCTTGACGCTCAGCGAGATGCCCATCGCAGCGAAAGCATCGGTGCAAATATGTACCTTCTTCCACCCCACACAGAGCACATATAGTAGCATCCGCCCCCGCGCACCGCATGTAGCCTCACTTGGTTGAAAGAAAAGCCCCCCAGCCAGCCACGTGCGTAGTTGACCTGCGCCCTTGAAATCCCCCTGTTTCCACAATTTAGCAATTTGCTCCAGGGCTGGCCCGAGAATGGGCGGCCCCGCAAGCCCTTCCATGACACGGCTGCCTGGTGCTGCCTCCAAATGTCGCCTTGTTTGTGGATGTGTTGATCGACCACTTGAGCGCGCCAGCACCTATGTCCTCCAACCCCACTCTCGAGCCACGCTCCGTAAACCAAAGGTTCCACCTCTCAGCTCTCCAATCCATACGCCTGAGAGCCACGGGTGCTGCCCCCGCTGGACCCTGCACTGACTGCCGCGACCGCGCGTGGTTCTGCGCGTGCATGAAGGCAAATGCCATCGCCTAGGGCTTGACCCATTGCTCCCACTTTGCCTTGAGCCAGTACCTCAGTGGGCACTCGCCCGCTACGCAGGCAATGCGGAAGCAACACAACTCCATTGTTTTGCATCTTCCCCTCAGCACATAGCCAGGTAGGGCCTTGACCTGTTTGCAGCTAAGTGTCGCCCATGTCCTGCACCTTGTCTGCGTGCCCGATCGATGCCAGGCCTCCGGATCGAAAGAGCTGACCCATCTGCCAGCCGCCTTGAGCCAACCTACGGCATCGGACTACTCTGCGCCCGACAGCTGTCACGCGACTCCGATGAGTAGGCATCCTAGCTCCACCTCCCATGCGACGATCGTGTCCAAAGTGTCGGACGTCCCCTGCTCGTCTGAAAGCCCAACCGCTCAGTGCCATTTTAACTGCCTCTGCCATTCTCGGCGTCGTCGCAATGACGTGACCTTTGTTCGGGCTCAGCTCCAGACCCAACTTCGCCAGCAGTCTGCGCGGCAACTTCACCGCCACCATGATGCCCCGCTCTGCACCCCCCCATCGCCCCCGAGGCCTGCAGCTACCATCGCCCGCGACCGCGCTGACCGCAAGGGAGGGCCACGTCGAGTGCACCTGATCGCGCGCCCCCCACGTGAACAAGATCAGCATGGTGGTAGCATCTGGGCATCCAGCATCGACCCCCTGGTTTGTGCGAACGAACCTGGAGGCAATCTTTCCGAACTCAAGGCCCCCGCTCCCGGCATCAGTCTCGATGGGCATGGCGAGCCTGCGCTTCGAGAGCTTGTGCCTGCAACCAATCGCCCACAACGTAGCGCGTGCTATCTTCTCCAAGGGTTTCTTCACATCCAGCATAAACGTAACCGAGGGCCGCGCGAGAGCTCGGCCTGCCTCAGCCAAGACAAACTGAATCCAAGCAGCCCTCCCCGAACTTTTGCCAGCGGTAGCATCGTGATTTGGTATTTCTTCTCATCTACGCCAGCCGCGCTGATCATGACGTCGGCATCCATTGTATACTCGCAGTGTCCGTTATCGAACCAATCAGTCTGCGCCCCCCTTCAGGTTCCGGGAGGCGCGGCAAGACTGCGTTCGCCATCTGAGCGGGTGCGTCCACTGCCCTCTCTGCTACCCCCATGGCCTCGCCAGAAGCACTGAAGCAATAATCTGAAATCAGCGCCACGTTCCCGGGCCCCAGGTTGTCAATGCCAGAGGCCGCCTTATGCTTGAAGGACAGCGCAACTGTCCTGATCTGCTCTGCTTCAGACGGCGCCATCATCTCCCCATCCTCAACCTCCTGCTCGCGCAGTCCTGCGCCGAACGAGTCTGCGACAAGATCGTGATTCCAGATCTGGAGCCACTGCTGAAGGTCCGCGTCGAGCGTCGTCGCGCGGGAAATGATGCCCGCAGTGGGGTGTACCTTAGCTTGTGCCCCACCTTGCTGGTAGCTTGCTCCATCTGTGTGGCGCGGCGTCCTCCTGTTCGAAAAACTTCGCAACTGCCCGCCGCCACTCTCGAACGCGTTTCTGTGAGTGGTGTCGTTTAACCTGGGTGGCCTCTGGCTCAGCAAACCAGC
Organism: Prorocentrum cordatum; assembly: GCA_963575745.1. Taxonomy (NCBI): domain Eukaryota; class Dinophyceae; order Prorocentrales; family Prorocentraceae; genus Prorocentrum; species Prorocentrum cordatum. Next base: position 426,093 of record CAUYUJ010016660.1, on the reverse strand, counting down.
TGCAATCCCGAAGCCAGCCATCTTCCCAACGCCACGCGTGCTCAAGTCTGCGCCAGAAAATAAACCAATAACTCCCCACGGTGAGATTCTTCTTCTCTAACTTCTCATGCGTGCGCATGCGCTCACTGACAAATTGCGAATCCAAATCCCAACTTCTCTTGGGGGCGCGCATGATGTCCTGGGAGGCCATGGGCGCCCTCCTCCGGCTCCTCGAGATTGGACCCCCATTCCTCTCCTCGACATGCTGCTTCCTTTGCCGCGACTACCACCTTGAACTGGGGGCCACCTGGCGCCCCGCGCCCAGCTGCGGCCCTTCGTTCGTAATCCTCAAGGTGATATGTCAGCTAGCTCCTGCCCGGTCAGCTGCATCCATTGTGCGTGGCACCAGTCTAGATATTGTGTTTTCTCGCACGCTCGCAATCCATGCTGGCTCGCGAGTGCGTAGGTGGCGCCCTCGGGGCACCGAGAGGGCAATCCATGGGGAACTTCTTCGACGCGACGATCTGCTGCTCCATCGCTGCACCAGGTCCTGCTTCCAGCTCGAGCAAGACAGCCCAGTGCGTCGCCATGCTGAGAGCTCCCTACCTTCGTGCACCACTGATAAGATTCAAGGAAATCAAGGGTGCGCCCCTTCCTGCTGAGCAGGTCCATTGAAAATGGAGCTGCAATAATAGCTGGCATGCCATTCAGGACGTTCAGCTCCTCCAACTCAAGCGGGCCCATATCCCAATCCCCGCCTCCGCGGACAGGCCGCCCCAAACGCTTTGGCCGCTCAAAGCGCCGCAAGATGATCTGCCGATTCCTGCCCCCCACGCCTGCGCGGCGGCTGCCAGATATGAGGTAGATGCAAGCGCAAAACCCCCAGATATCAAACCACCGTCAAACCAGCGCGTTGCCCACCTCGAGCGCGGCGGCGCAACGCCTTCGAAGTCTGGCGGAGCAGCCGAGCCGATGTCCTGCCGCGCTCCAACTGCCGCACCTGATGAGGCTGAGTGTTCAGGTGTTCCCTCCTTGGCTGGCGCAAGGTTGACATGCCAGCCCCGGCGCAAAAGCCTGGCAATCGCGCCCCCAACCGCCTGCCTCAGCAAATTGTGTTCTTGGACAAGGAGCGCGCCAGCCTCGAACTCCTGCTCGGCAACCTCATTGGCAATAGTGGATAGCTTCGCCGCTTCCCTCTGCGCAGATGCGATGTTGGCCGCCACTATTCCCCATGTTCTCATCTCCTTGGTCGCCGCCTGGTCTGGCCGTGTAGGCGTAGAGAGACTCGTTTCACACCTTCGGCGAGCTCCTGACTGTTGACCCCTCGGCGCCGCCCCTTCTCGGCGCCCGCCTCGGCGCCCGCGGGGGGCGACGGGCTCGCGCCCGGCCCCAACCGGCCCTCCGACGGGGGCGACGGTTCCGAGCGGAGCCCCAGTCGGCCCCTCGAGGGACGACGGTCCGCCCCCAGCCCCAATCGGCCCTCCGAAGGGGCCGACGGTTCCGAGCGGCGCCCCAGTCGACCCCTCGCGTGGCGACTCGAGCAGCACCTCCTCCACGACGTGGGGGCGCTGGGCCTGCCGCTCAAGCCGCGAGCAGCCTGGCTCCGCCTGAACTCGGGGCCCGCTCTGTCGTGCCTCCCCGAGCCCCTTCTTCTGTGGCTGTGGCACGCGATGCGCGCCGAGCTGGTCCACCTCCATAGGGCGGTCGCAATGCGCCGCCCCTCCTGCTTTCAGCGGCCCCGCTTACGCTGCACCTTCACCTGCAGCGGCGCGCTTCCCCAACCGAGCGCCGACAGCGACTCCTCCGCCTGCGGCAGGGCCGACGGCAGCGCGAGGGCCCGTGACGCGCGGAGGGCACACGGGCACCGCTGATGACAACCCAGCTGATTCTTCACTGCCCGTAGTTGTCGCTGTGGTCATCGTAGTCAATGTCGTGGCGCCCCAGCTAACCAGAGCTTATCCTAAGCTGTTGAGACAATCCAAGAGATGAGCCTGCTGACGCAGCCCTTCTGACGATGTACTCTCACTCGAACTCATCTGCTGCACCGTGGGCGCGACGTCGTCCACTGTCTGTAGTGCTTGGCCCCAGCTGCTCGCAAACGCAGGTGCCTCAGGCTGAGGCCCCCTCAATGGCAGCTGGGGCCCGCGCCTTTCTCCGCTTGGTTGTTTGTTCAGCCGCTGCTGCAAACGGATGACGAAGTCTCTTCCTGGCCTCCGTGATACGCTTGACCGCGCCCTCCTCCAAGTCTCCATCGAGCTTGAAGCCGTGGTCCGCGAAGATCTCTTCCAGGTCTTCATCATCAGGGACAGGGGCTTCATCTGGAACAACCATGGGTACATCACCTGCACAATCGCCTTCAGCAGGAGCATGATGGTGCTGCTGAACATTCGCACCCACAGCTTCTTCCTCCTGCTTCTTCCGCTGCTAGTTGTACACCTCGATCGCCTGCTGCAAGGCTTACCACGGGGATCGAAGACACTCTGGCACATCGCTGTCTCATGCTGCGCGCTGGACCTCCACAGCTGTGCCGAAGAGCTGCAAAGCGGGATGCTCCGTTCCTGGGTTGCTCGAGAAGGAAGGCCTCAGTCTTTGCCTTCTTGAGCTGTTGCCTCTTGGGCTTGTGGTTGTCAAGGATCTGCTGCTCAGCGTCACGGCTTTCCAGAGCACGCTGGTACTCCCCCTCGCGATCCTTGAACCGCTCCTCGGAGTTGATAGCAGTCTTCTTGTTGTCCTCCAGGCGCTGTCCCACGTGGAACGAAATGAGCTTAGTGATGGCCTCCGGCTGGTGCTCAGCCTGCTTGTCCACGAGTGTTTTGTCCCAGGCCTGCACCATATTCTGCGCCTATCCAGGCAACTGTGAAGTGTCGTCTCCGCGCGCCTTTGCCATTGTCTCAAGCATTGCTTTCGCCGTTGCCTGATCCACTGGGGCTGGCGCTGGTGGCTGCTTTTGCTCGTCTCGGCGTTGTGCACGTAACGAAGCGGGTGGACCGTCCTCCCACCTGTTTCTGTTGCGCCATGGAGCCTTTTGCGCACCACCCTGTCCTGATTGCTTCTTCTGCCTCTCGAGCGCCCCTCTTGGCGCCTGCTTGCCGCAGCGCAGGGAGTGGTCGCGGAAGGGTTAGTTTAGGGGGAAAAACAAACCTACCTCGCTTTTGACCACCCTCGCTTCCAAGAGATACCAAACGATGCCAAACTACGGCCTGTACTGGTCAGGCCGCTTGACGAGGAGGCGCGTGGTATGACTTGGTTTTGCCTGGAAGCGAAAGCGGGGTAGGTAATTCACGCTCTGATAGTTGGCGAACGCCGTGCCATAACACCCTCGCACAATCCCCACACGGCCAAGCAGGACGCTTCCCTGCCATCCGTGGCCCGCCCGAACGAACCGCGTCGAAGCACACTCGGGCAAGCCCAGAACTCCTGGGCCGCCACGGCTGGAGGAGGAGGAGGAGGAGGGGGAGGGGGAGGAGGACAAGCTAGGTGCGCTCGCGTCATATCTGACGTCCTACCCCTCCCTCCCATCCCTTACCATGGCGCTGATTTTCTCTATCCGCGGACGCGTGTCGTAGCGGACCTGTGGCTCCGCGCGCGCGTGCGTAGTGGGTGGTGGTGCACGTGCGTGCGTGCGTGCGTGTGTGCGTGGTTGTGGTGGTGGTGGTGGTGGTGGTGGTGGTGTGGTGTGGTGGTGGTGGTGGTGGTGGTGGTGGTGGTGGTGGTGGTGGTGGTGGTGGTGGTGGTGGTGGTGGTGGTGGTGGTGGTGGTGGTGGTGGTGGTGGTGGTGGTGGTGGTGGTGGTGGTGGTGGTGGTGGTGGTGGTGGTGGTGGTGGTGGTGGCGGTGCGGCGCGGTGGTGGCGGGCGGATGGGCGCGCGAGAAAAAGGCCCGCGCTGGGGCGAGAACGCCATCCTGAACGACGGAGGCCAAACACCGATCCGAAAATGAGGCCCACGCTGCAGCGGGAGCACGATTCGGAACGATTTGGGAGCAGAAATGAGGCTGGCGCCTCAACGAGAGCAGCATTTTGGGAAAAAATGATGCCGGCGCCTCATCGAGAGTCGTTTCCCGGGATTTCCCGGGCATCCTGTGTGTAAAAAAACAATACGCGGAGGGTGCGCGGCCATCACCCGGGCGCCATCAGGGGAAGAGGGAGAGTATTTTCATATTGAGTAACTGTGGAGGAGGAGGAGGAGGAGGAGGAGGAGGAGGAGGAGGATAAGGAGGAGGAGGATAAGGAGTTGGAGGAGGAGGTGTGGGAGGAGCAGGAGGCTGTGCCAGGTCGACCAGTCCCAAACGAGGACGTGGACTTGTCGGTCCGCGCGGTGGCAGCACCCGGAACAGTGCGGAGAAGGCAGGCTCGTTCCATGTCCATGTCTTTCCTCAACCCTTCGACATCCCTAGCTCCCTCCTTCATAAGCGATCTCGACGACGACGACGACGACGACAGAGGCGGCATGGACGGCGGAGACGTAGACGAAGGCCACCAAAAGGCTATCGAAGGCCGCCGAATGCAGCAGAACCTCGATTCTGGACGACGACGACGACGACGACGATGACGGCGGAGGCGACGACGACGACGACGACGACGACCACGACCACGACGACGACGACGACAGTAGCCTCGCAAGCAACCCAGGCCCCTGGATGCCTCTTGAGGCCTGAAGAAAACTAGCGAAGGCCAAAACGTCAAGCCATCTTGATCCTCGAATCACGAACCTCGAGCCTCGGCCCTCGAGTATGACGGCGACGACAAGGACGGCGGAGGAGGCGCGCGCGGCCGGAGGCTTCCGCCGACTGTCGATCCTCGACGATCCTCGAGCCCCGATCCTCGATCCCTCGGAGACGAAGACGAAGGCAGCACGCAGCGGCGACGGCGTCAATGCGGCCGAAGGCCTACACAAAACGCCGAACCTCGATCCTCGACGCCATCGGCAACGACAGAAGCGACGACGACGGCGAAGACGACTACAATAACCTTGTGTGCAGTGCGGGTCCCCAGAGGCATCCGGAGGCCCCTCCCCAAAAAGCATGAAGTCTGCTAAAACCCTGAATCATCCAACCTCGATACTCGAACCTCCATTTTCGACGAGGACGACGTTGAACTTGACGACGGCGACGACGACGACGACATGCCCAGAGATCCGACGTCGCCAGGAGTTGCGGCACCGTGGAATATCACGAGGCGAACAAGAACGCCCCCGCGCGAAAGACATGTGTGGCGACCGTTTCTCAGGGACGGCCCCCGACAGCGACGAGCCGTCAGGAGGCCTCTAGAAGCCCCACAGAAGGCCCACACCGAAAGGGCCCAGGAACACACATAAATACACATAAGCCCCAGGATTCCCCATATGTTTTCCCATATTCTGGGTATCGACGATGAATTGTGTCTGCGTGGTCTTTCCCCCCCTGACAGCAGCCTCATGCCTGGGCACTCGAAGTCCTCGAGGCCTCGACCCTCCAACAAAGGCCTCGCAGATGGGGCCGGAACAAATTTGCTCGAAGGATCGCGCCGCATCGTCGAGGAATCACCGACGCATCGGCGATTCCTGGGCGACGCATTGGCGGCGTCGGCGTGGAACAAATTGGGGCGCATGTCGAGCCACATTGCGATGTAGAAGAAAAAACGCCATAAACATAAACTGTTGGGCGGGTTTCTTGAATCTGCGCTGGGTGGCGCCGGATCCAAAAAACCAGCGCGGAGCGCCAACAGTTTATGTTGACTGCTTCGAACATCGTCGATGAACCACCGACGCATCGGCGATTCATCGGCGACGCATTGGCGGCGGTGGCGTGGAACAACTTGGGCTCCCTGCCGAGCCGCATCGCCGATGCACTGGCGACGCGGGCCGACCCTCCGACCCCACCTGGCGGGCTCTGGAAACCCCGAAGCCAAAAAACATTGTCATCTCTTGGGAGGTCGACTTCTGCTTCCTTTGTTGGACGCTGCTCCCATTCCCATGGAAGTTTTGCGGGGCCAACTAAAAACAACCGCTAGGTATCGCGGCGCAACCGAAATCGGAAGGTGCCCTAAGGGAGAGAAAGCGTGAGGAGGGGAAGGCTGATGCGCCACGGCCCCGCTCCCGCGCACCCCGGCCGACGTTTGCTTCCGCCGGCTTCCGCCGAGGAAGAGATGGCAGCTCCTTCGATCCGCGGAGCCAAAGCCCTGCCTGGAACGCCTCATCTGCCGGGTCGGGCGACCCTGTGGATCTTGGCGGCGCGCAAAAGGGGGTGGGCGGAGGGGGGAAGGCTTCTTAGAAGCACCCTGCTTCTTAGAAGGCCTCGGCCTTACGTCTATAGGGCAGGCCCGCGCCTTCTAAGAAGCAGGGATGTTTCTAAGAGGCCTTCCCCCCTCCCCCTACCCCCCTCTGCGCCTCGCCGAGGATCAGCGAAGGAGGGGCTCGCGAGCGAGCTCGCGGAGCTGACTTCCCCGGCGCCTCCCGCCACCGGAGGCGCCAGTGCACCGAGGCAGGCGCCCGGCGACGGGGCCGAGGCCAGATCCTCTCGTGACCTCCCCCCTCCCCGATCCCCGCAGGACCTCCCCCCTCCCCCCTCTCGTGACCTCCCCCCTCCCCTCCTCTCGTGACCTCCCCCCCCCTCCCAGATCCTCTCGTGACCTCCCCCCTCCTCTCGTGACCAGATCCTCTCGTGACCTCCCCCCTCCGTCCCGAGTCCACTCCGATCCCAGCTGTCGGCATGAAGAAAGCGGGCCCTATTGTCAGGGGGGAAGGTCCTGGACCCCAGAGCCTCCCCCCAGGACCAGCTCTTCGCCCCGAGTTGCTCTCTGGCCATCTCGGGGCCCGTGGAGGACACGCGCGGACATCTTCCCGCAAGACACGCTTCTCTCAGGACCCGCGCGGATATCTGGGATCCGCACGGGCCCCCCCATCCCTGGCGCGCGGAGCGCGCCCGGGGCGGCGGTGGAGGCACCGCCGGGGGGCTTTGGCGCAGATGCAAGAAACCCGCGCGGATCGCCGAAAGTGTACAGTCATCGTGCTACCACAAGGAACGCAAACAAAGTAGGGAACGAAGAGCCACGGCGAGCCTAGGCCACAAACAGGTTCCACGATGTAAATCTCAGGACTGGCCCGAAAACCCGAGCCCCTCCTGAGCCCAAAACGGTCCTTCTTTCAGCGTCTTGGCGGTATGTCTATGCAGCCTCCTGATCTTCGATCAGAGCCCTCGACCGAGGAAAGCCGCGGCGGCGGCCTCGCGAGCAGCAGCGTGGGGTCGAGGGCACGCTCGGGCGGCAGCGAGGGCCTCAGGCCCTTCACGCCCGCGGCGCGGATCAAGCCTCTGCCGCGCCGGGGGCCCCCAACCAGGGGCAGGCAACTAACCACAGTGTGAGCCCGACCCCTGCAGGTCCGATTCCTGAAGAGTCGGTTGGGGTTCCTGCGGCCACATGGGGCCTTCAAGAAAGGACCTCGCCTTCGAGGATCGGAGGACTTGCCATCGCTTCCTCGGCGGAAGGCGGGGGAAGAAAAACGAGGGCGGCCCCGCTGGCGGAAGCTCGGCGGAAGTACAGATCGGCCTCCCAAGAGATGGCCAAGTTTCTTGGCTCAGGTTTTTTTTTGGCTCGCCACATGAACCCCAGCGGGGGCACCTGATACCCCAACGTCGATTGGACACGCAGGGGCAGGATTCGCGAGCGGTCGCAGCGCAGGGTCGACATCGTCGTCGTCGATCGTCAGAGATCGAGAGTTGCTGCGCGTTCAGCCCCTCTTCGGGCCCGGGGAGGCGTCCACAGGTCAGCGCTGCTTGCGAGGCTACCATCGCCTCTTCGGCCGTCGAGTAGCTTGAGCATGTTGTCTCGGGGGCTCGAGCAAGCGGGGTAAACAAAAAGGGAGGATGACAAGCCTAGGTGCGCTCGCGCCATACCTGACACCCTATCTCTCCCTCCCACCCCTTCCCTTCCGACTGCGCTGATTTTGTCTCTACGTATCCGCAGACGCGTCAAATTTGACCTGGAACTTCAAACAAAAAACCATCGTGCTACGCGAAATTAGAGGAGGGCAGCTGCGTACATAGGAGGAGGAACATGAGGTGTCGGGTGAGCACAAGGATGCGCAGGAGGGAAAAAGAAGGGTGAGAAAGGAGGAGGACAAGAACGAACAGCAACAACAATAACTGCAGTGGAAGGAACGGGAGGAACACAATCACGTGGGGCAGAGGAAGGAAAATGATGATGGCGGCAAAAATGGAAAAGGACTCGGATCCAGAATAGTGGCCCGCGCTGAGGCAAGAGCGCAATTCTAGACGCCGTCGCTAAGCCGTCGGCGCCGGCGTCGAGGGCCGCGCGGGTCTCGGCCGCCGTGCTCGCCGCCATGCACCGAAGAGGAGTTCTCCCCTAGCGCCGGTCAGCTCGCGAAGTCCGGGGCGGCCGCTGCCTCGTCCAGCGCCGCGCTGGCATTCCTGGAACACGGCGCCTCTGCGAAATCATGACCGCGCGGCGCGTCCTCACGGAGGTGCCCGCGCCTTCTTGCGACCACCTGCCCAAGTTGTCGCGCTCGCCCCTCGGGGACCCCATCGCCGCCGTGGCTGCAGGCATCGTCGCTCGCCCCGAATGCTCTGTCCAGACGCTCACGACCTCCTCGGATATAAGAAGCTCGACGTCCTCGCCTTTTGCGCGCCGCCAGCTTCAGCACCCTCCAGGGCACTTCCTGCCCCGCTGCCGCTGCCCCTGCGTGCCCAACGGGCTTGCGGACTACTGGCTGCCCGGCGACGTCACACCTCGGCGGGAGGTGTCCCCTGTCGAAATCCGCAAACTCCTGCCGCACATCGAACCCCGTCTGGAAGCATGCTGGGTCCAGCATGCATCGCTCGCGGAATGCCACGAGCGGCGGCTCTGGCATGTTGCGCCCGGGAGCCAGCTGCGGTCGTCGTGGCGCAGCGTAGCCCAAGCCTTGATAAGGTGAAGGCACGCTTGCCCGCGTAAGTACTGAGCGAGGCCATCGTCCGTGACCAGTCGCTCCAAGGCCCCGATGGGCGCGCTGGGGAATCGCGTCGTAGGTCCCCTTCCCACGCCGCGGAGCATCTCCACGTTCGCGACGACCTGCTGTGCCTCGGGTCGGGGTGGAAAAGTCGGTCGTTCGGGTCGACACCTGCCACGCGTTCCGTCCATCCCATGGAGCGCAGGGTCTGGTTGGGCACCGACGACTCACACGGCTCCGCCGCCACGGCATGCACGAAGACAATGAAGTGCACAATCGTCGCCGGCCACGGGGCCCCGTGCTCGCGCAAGAGCCACCTGCACATCGTCTCCATGTCCCGCACGTGCGACCTCACCGCTTTGATGCGCGTGCCGCCCACGGTGCCGTTGTTCGCCCGATCTAGGTCCATGCAGGACCGCGCCGTCCCGAGCGAGGGCGCATCCATCCCCAGCGCGATCTGGCAGGACCTCCACCAAGCCCGCTTCTGCACCTCCAGTCCGCGACGGTTCAACTCACCGGCCGCGCGGCACCTCCGAGCGAAGCGAATGCCCGCTATTGCACGGGCCCCAGGTGGCTCTCCATCAGCCTGAGGCACGCCGCGGCGTCTTCCAGCATGGTTCGCTCGGGGCAGCCATGGAACGCCCTCCGACGTTTCTGCACAGGCTCCTCGGCCAAGGCCTGGCCCACGACTCCCTCAGCGGCCGCCGCGCCTCCTCTACTCTGACGTCCGCGGCCTCTGCCACATGCGCGGGTGTTCCCTCGAACTCGGCCTCCTCCACCTGCAGCGCGAAGCGAAGGCCGAGGATGTCGTACTGATGTAGCACCCTGTTGACCCGCCGCCGCGCGGCGTCGACGGCGCACGGCCCAAAGGCCAGCAAATGCACCCCACCGTTAATCAGCATCGGCCGAGCGCCTGCACCCAAATGGCCACAGAACTCGTGCAGACTGAGAAGATACACATTCGTGTTGGCACACTGGGGCGCATGATATATATATATATATATATATATATATATATATATATTATTTGTGATCTATGTTGATAGGGCGGGGGACCCCGGACGGACCCCGGACGGAGCCCCCCCCCCCAAAACGAGTTTCGGCTTTCCCCGAAATTTTCGGGCGGTCCCAGAGGCGCCCCAGACGGCCCGAGATACTCCCAAGAGGGGTCCTCGAGCGCTCCAAGACAGCCCAAGAGCGCTCCAAGAGACCCCAAGACCGCCCAAGACCGTCCAAGGGGGTCCCGAGACGCCGCAAGGGGCCTCCAAGAGGCTTCCCAAGAGGGCCAAGAGGGGACATGTCATTGATTTTTGTATGGTTTTCAGAAGTTTTTCTGGTTCTCCCTTTTTCGGGCCAACATCAGCCCGAACCGGCCCAAGAGGCTCTAATGATCGCCCCAAGATAGCCCAAGAGGCCCCCCAAAGAGCCCGAAAACGATCCAAGAGAGTCCCAAGACAGCCCAAGAGGGCTCCAAGACGGGCCCAAGAGAGCCCCAATAGCGCCCAAAGAGGCACCCAAGAGGGCCCCAAGACGCCGCCAGGAGAGCCCCACGACGGCCAAAGGTCTCCAAGACGCCCCAAGACTGCCCAAAAGGGCCCCGAGACGACCCAAGAGAACCCCAACAGGGCCCTAAAAGGGATCCACAAGGGCCCCAAGAACACTCCCAAGAGGCCCCAAAACGCTACATAACACCAGGACTCCCAACACTGAGCTTCAATGGTAACCCCAGAAGCCTTCCAATACTTCTGTTCCTCCATCCTTCTTCTCCCCGTCTCCCTCCTTCTCTTTCCCGTTATCCTCCTGTTCCTCCTCCTTCTCTGTATACTCTCTGCTCCTCCTCCTCTCTGCCTCCTCCTCCTCCTCCTCCTCGTATTTGTCGCTCCTGCTCCTCCTCCTCTTCCTCCTCCTCCCCCTCCTCCTCCACATCCTCTTCATGTTCCTCTTCCCCACCCAGTCAAGATTCTAGCAGAACCACTTGTCCTCTCTCTCCCACTTCTGTTCTGCGGAGTCCTTCCGCAGTAATGGTGTTTACGCTGACGATGACGACGGTTGGATGATGACGATGATTGCGATGACGATGGCGAGGATCGGACGAGGATGGGTAGTGTGGCGAACGAGAGCCATTTGCATTCTCATGGTGATTATAACCATGCTCATTCTGGCGATGGTGGTGGTAATGATGACGATATTGATATGACGACGACGACGACGCTGCTGCTAATGAGGTTCATGTGTACGGGATGTAGGTGATTATGCTGAGGATGATGATGCTGATTCTGGCCACTTTCGCCTGAGACCCTCGCACCTTTGAGAGGCGAGATGCCCGGAGCAGCTGGTCAGGCCACTATCGCCTGAGATACGCATGTGTATGCGCACACATGGTTACACAAACCATTTACATATACATGTACATGCCCATACATACGTATAAGTATGTGTACATCTGTAGTATGTTTCCATAGCCGAATGTGTGTGCACATGTACGCACGCACGCACTCCGCTAACGTGCGAAACTCTAAAGGACCAAGGTGCATGGCGCGCAGCGCCAATGCAGTCTTGCCGATATATATATATATACATATATATATATATGTGTGTCGATGTATGTGTGTATGTGTGTTTATGTGATATACACACATATATATAGAGAGAGGGAGAGAGAGAGAGAGAGATAACAAAACCAAAAGAGAGAGAGAGAGAGAGAGATCCCTCATACTCATAAGTGTAGATGTCTATATGTATATGTGTATATAAAACAAGTAGCGCCTGGACTGAAACTGTCATGGCGTCGGAGGCCTGGGACCTCCGACGCACCTTCGCTCAATCCGGCCCCGGAGCCCTCCCCGGGTCCGTCACCGCCAACATGGTCTGGCCTGCCTTCCGCCCCCGCCGTGGCCGGGGAAGGCCCCCTGGCGAGGCGGGCTCGGCCGGGGCGCCTGGCCCTGGACGCTGCGCCCGCCACGACGGCGAGGGCCCCCCAAAATCCTGCCGCCGCGAGCCGTCCGACCTTGAGCAAGGCTCCGCTCGGGCTGCCCAGGCACCGAGGTGGCTGGCCTGGCTTGTGGGCGTACAGTCGGGGCGTTGACCTAAGGAACGAGAAATAAGGAACGAAGCCCCTGTTTTCCAAGGAAAAAAGCATAAGAAACGATAAATACTAAATAACAAGCGCATAAGGAACGATGCGTAACGCATGCAAGCCTTAAGGAACGACCGAGCCCCTTTTGAAAAGTAAGTATTCCTTACCCAAACCGCTCACTCTACGAGCGGGGGGCCCCACACCTCCGGCTTCGCGACGTGTGCCGTGCCCGCGCGCTCCGCTTGTCGGTCTGGGCCGCTGGGTACCCGGGAGCCCGCTGCGGGCCCGGAGGCCGTCAGACAAGAGAGGCAGCAGGAGGCAGGGCACGGGATGGCGGGGAGGAGCGGGGACCCCGGGCGTGCACAGAGTCGCGGCGCAGGAAGGCCGAGGAGGGCTGGGAGGCCGCAGTACGTACTCCAGATTTCGTAATAAAAGGGAGGGTGTCTGGACCCTCCAAGACAAGCCATTTCAGACCTCCCCCGTGGAAGAACCCTCCAAAACATCGTCCCCAGACCCCCCAGGCCCTCCAAGATAGGCTGGAAGAGACCCCCCCCCGAAATGAGACCCCCCTCCCTTTATTACGAAATCTGGAGTAGTGGTAGCGAGGGTCAGCCTCATCGACGACAGCACTGGCAGGAGCAGGACTGGCGGCAACGCAGGTGTGACACAGGACAGGTGTTACCCTCGTGAGTGTCAACACGCCCGTGCATGAACGTAGGAGGTCCTGGCCCATCAGCCGCAGCTGATTCGCTGGGTAAGAGGTCGAGCTAATCACGTTGATAATGATGTTGATGCATTTTGGCCAGAATCGGGTAGTGATGGCCATGGGCCATGAAGTCTTTCATGGCCGAACCATGCGCAGGGCTCGCGCGTGAGAGCTCATATCTGCTCAATCACGCCGAGCGGACAAGCACTTGGGGAGCACCGTCGGCAAAAACGCAGGGAACACCGGATGGCTTCGGAGAAGCGCCACGGCGGCCTCTTGGGCAGATCGGCTTCACTGGTCTCTTCCTGGCTCCTCCGCCTCTGCCTGCACCTCCCCCCTTAGACTTCGGCAGGGCGTGTTCCCCCCTACGAGTCGATGATTGGACGGAACATCAAACAGATTCAGAAGATGCTCAAACAGACTATGTTTCGACTATTTTTGAAAAGATTCCTCCTGCAGAGTGACAGGCCCGACTTGACCTCAGACCTCCGACCCCGTGTCCTCTTGCTCGAGCGGCCACAGCCGGAGCGTCGAGGCCCCAGCCGCTCGCTCCGACGGCCGAGGCGTGCGCAGGGCTCTCGCGTGAGAGCTCATGTTTGCTCCATCACGCCGAGCGCACAAGACCGCTCGGGAGCGTCGTTGGCAAAAAGCACACGCGGAGCACCGGGGAAGCTGCACTCGGAGAAGCGCCACAGGGGTCGCTCGGGCAGAGCGGCTTCACCTTCTCTCTCAGTCTTTCTGTTTCTATCTCTCTCTCTCTCTCTCTTCCTGTCTCGTCCGCCTCCGCCTGTGCTTCCTCCCCCTGCCTCCGACGAACTGTTTTTTGTTGACCCGTGGCCCATCCATGGCCATGTACTCATCATCGCTCAAATGCACGATGCGCGCTTACATGTGGTCGCGCGGCCCATGCCCTCCCACGTCGCGCGATATTCCGCAGCGTGTGCGAAGGTTTCGGGCCCTACTTTGAGCATGGGCCGCTGGCCCAGGTACAAAAAAGTGGGTCCACAGCCCTCAACCTTCCCTCGTGACTTCTGGACACCGCGAGGAAGTCCGGGGGCTTCCAGTGGGAGTGAGGCAGGGCCACAAGGGGTTGGAGGCTGCGGGGGGTCTGAATTGGATGGACCTCGAGACAACCAGCCGAGACGGGGGGGCAAAAGCAAATCCGCTCGAAATCGGTTCCCGAACCCCTCCCAAAGCCCACCCGGTGCTGACTTTCGCCCTCCTGCTACTAACCCGGGTCCCAAGAAAGGCCCCTGGAGACCGGAAAGGATAACACATCTCCTTCAAGCCGGAACCTTGAACCTCGCCCTCCCCCCCTTCCTGCTTGCAGCAACCAGAGCCAGGCCACCTCGGACCTCCAGCCGGAGAGGCCCCCCTGCTCGAAGCGGCCGGGGCCGCCTCCGGACACGGTGGGGCCGCGAGGCCCGCGCAGAGGGAGGGGAAAGCGAGAGGGAAGCGCCACGGGGCGCGCTGCCGATAGGTGGCGCTCGCACAGGGCGCGAGGATGGCGGAAGACTCGGTCCACAGCAAGTGTGGCGAGATCCCTTCAAGATAGCGCACCGCCGTGCCTCTTCTTCCTGCGACGATCCCCCGTCCTGCCCGAAGAGGCTCGATGAGAAATGGCGTGAGCTCCGATGCCGCTGGCGTGCCGTCCACTCCAGGGCCGTGTCGGCGTCGAGATCTAATGGCGGAAAAGCTCACTCGTACTCCCTGAGACTCCTGTCTGCTGGCGTGAGGCAAAGAGTCTGGGCGAAAACGGGTCCTGGACCCCGAGGGCTTCCCTAGGACAAAATCTTCATCCTGGTCCCAGGGTCAGGGGGGGTCTGCAGGCCACGGTGACGAACCTTCAGGACTCCATTCGTCCAGAACCCCTTTCCTTCGTGCTGACTTCCGGCTGTCCGGCATGGCTTCTGTAATCTTCTCAACGCCCGCCTAGTGCCTGACGCCCCCAGAGGCCCCCAAGAAAGCCTGAAGAGGCCCCAAGAGGCCCCCAAGAATCCCCTCCCTCTCAGAAGGCGGCGGGGCTTCTCGGAAGGCCTCCGGCCTTCTGAGAGGTTTCCTGTGTCGCCGGGGAAGACTGAGAGAACTTCTCAGAAGGCCCAGGGACTTCCAAACTTTCTGAGAAGTCAATTCTCCTTCGCACTTCCCCCCCCTCGCTCGCCGCCGACCAACACCCCCAAATGGCCGCAAGACCGTCCGCCCAACGTTACCCGAAGCCCCCCCCCCACCCGAGGCTTCCACCAGGTATCAGCACGCCGGCAAGCTCCTGGCAGGCCCCTGAGCCCCCGATACAGCCACTGGGCCATGCTCAAACCAGTTGTCACATGTTGCGGCTCGCTTTCTCTCTCTCTCTCTCTCCACAGCTGGCACATGATACGGCCCGCTGGGAAGAGGGGTTGTACATGTACGCGTGAACACAGATTCGACATCGGCGGCGCTCCGAGGGGCGAAACTTGAGAATACGAGGGTGTCTAGCACCTCTGGGGCGTCGGATCTGGCCGAAACTGACGTCACGTGACGTCCTCCCGAAACGCCATCCGCCACATCCTGAAGGAGTTGAAACTTTGCCGACAATTCCGCCCGCGCACATCTTCAACAGCTCTCATCGGGGTCGGCCAAGAGGGGGGCGTCCACGAGGGGGGGCGCAAATCATGGCCGGCGACATGTGCGCGGCCCAGAGGGGGGGGGGGGGACGTAATGAAATAAGAATGGGCGCCATGCAATCTGGGGCGATATCATGGCCCCCGCCATGACATCCCCCCCCCAAGTCATCATCCCCCTCTTTGCCGCCCCCGAGCCCATCTACAACAGCTCTCAGGACTCTGGGGAAGACACCTATCACATGCCACCGGTTCTCGAACCTGCGGCAGAGCATGCCACTTATGCTGGCCCTCTGGGTTCAGGAGAAGACTAGCGTTGCACTTTGCAGCCTTCTCGGCAGTGCTGGACGCGTCACCACACTGAGTACTGCACGGTGGCGGAGATTGCCACAGGCATGTTAGATACGAGGAGGAGAACCCAATACTGAAACTGCATATTGTATTGGGCCTGCTGGCTTCACACGCCTGGCGCACAGCACTTACTGCGACGCCTTCGAAGACAAGCATTTACAGGCAGCGAAAGACAGAAGATGGATGATCATGGAAGGCACTCCAAATTCAATCCCTGCTAGCATGGAAAAAGTATAGGGTATGTACATCCCCATCAAGTAGGGTGTGGAGAGACTGGCAGCGGACACCGCGCGATTAGTTCAACAACAGCTGCCATTCCCCCCCAGAGGGCGCCTCTGCTCCACAAAAAGCAGAACATAAGACAAATGGCAAAACCGCGCGTGGCAGAACTTCCCGTGAGAGGCGCTTATACCTGATCTGGGGCTTGCGGATGAATCTCTCTCTCTCTCTCTATTAAGAACCATCGCGCGCGCTTCGCGACGCTTAGGTTCTAGCTGGTCGAGTGCTGACCGCATTGAGACAACAAGGCGGTCATGAATACTAAAGTCAACATTCTCTGCTTCCTCCCGCGTCTTCATCATGCCTCCTCCTCCGCTTTCATCGACAAGTCGACTGGTGATCTGTCGCCAAGCTTCTTGGGGACCTCTGGACCCCTCCTGGGGGTCTCCTGGGGCGAAGATCTCGGGTTCTCGGTTCACGTTCTCGATAGTGGCCTTCGGCCCATCCCGCTACAGTGCCTGGGTTGTGGGTTAGAGACCCCTTGGAAATTCGTTTGGGATTCGTGGGAGGCTTCCCGGGGCCACTTGAAGGCAATTTGGGAGGCCTCTTGGGGGCCGTTTGGGGTGCTCGCGGGGCGTCTTTTTGGGCCCCTTTGGGGCCTCGTGGGCCCTGGGGGGCCTCTTGGGGCATCCTGGAAGCCTCTTGGGGCGGAAGGCTCGAATGGTCGATTCGTGTTCCCCCTCTTGGGCCCCTCTTGGGGCCGTCTTGGGGCCCTCTTGGGCGATTTTGGGCGCCTCGTGGGCCGTCTTGGGGCGCTCGCGGGCCGTATTGGGGCTCTCTGGCGCCGTCGTGGCGCCCTCTTTGGGTGCATCTTGGGCCGTGTTGAGCTGATTTCTGGGGCCTCGTGGGCTGTCCTGGACCGTCGGAAGCACGAAACAGCGAGAACACGAATAACCTTCAAACACAATAGAACAACCCACTTGTTTCGCCTCCTCAGTGCCTCCTGGGAGTCCTTTTGAGAGCATCTTGGCCGTCTTGAAGCCCTCTTTGGCTGTTTTCAAACCATGTTGGACCAAATTTGAAACGCTTTTTGCGGTCTTGGGCTCTCTTGGAACGCTCTTGGGCCATCTTGGCGCTCTCTTGGACGTCTCTCGGCCACCTTGACGTTTTTTTGGCGCCCCCCGCCATGCCCGAAACGGCCGGAAGATGAATCAGTGCACTTTGGAGGGCCTGGAACCCCCTACCCATATATATATATATATATATATATATATATATATACACACACATACATACATACCTATACATATACACATATATATATATACACCTATACGACCGCCCTGCGGGCGATAAGGATGTTGGGGGGGGGATTGAGATCAAATGCCCACCCTGACTGACCTCCAGCCTGTCACCTTGATATCATCTCTCTCTTTCTCTCTGTCTCTCTCTCTCTCTCGCCCTCTCTCTCTCACTCTCTCCCTCTCTATCAGAGCCTCTCTATCATATTGGATAAGAAAGCCCGCCGCAGGCGCCGACAAAAATGAATTGATGGATAGGATTGGGTGGATTGGATGGGATGGGATAAGATGGATTGGATAAGATAAGATGGGTTGGATTGGAAGAGTTGGATTGGATAAGATATGATGGGTTGGATTGGCTCGCCGCAGGAGCAGAAACAAATGAATTGATGGACTGGGTTGGGTGAGTTGGATTGGGTGGGATAAGATAAGATGGGACAAGATGGGTTGGATCAGATATAAGATGTATTGGATTGAAAAAAAGGTGGATTGCATAAGATAGGCTGGATTGGATAAGGAAACCCGCCGCAGGCGTCGAAACAAATGAATTATGAAATTAGCGACATGCGTTAGCGCCGGGACGCCCGGGACACCTGGGACATCGCCCGGCCCAACTGGGACACCCCGTGGCAACCGGCGGACGGGAAACGGACTTTCGCTGCGACTGACACCCAGGACACCCGGGACACCGCCCGGCCCAACTGGGACACCTCCCAGCCACCGGCGGACGGGAACGGACTTTCGCTCCTACTTCGGCCTGTATACAGGAGGATCACGCGCAGCTTCGCCTCGCCCGCACGCGCGACACGACCACGAAACCGAAACCGATTTCCCGGTGGGGGGTCTCCATTCCATTGCGATGTCACCCCCCGACCTCCGATAAAGAAAGAAAGGGAGAGAGAGAGAGAGAGAGAGAGAGAAAGAGAGAGAGAGAGAGAAAGAGAGAACCATCGCGCGCGCTTCGCGCGCGCTCAGGTTCAACCTCAGACCCAGGCATCGTCTGCATGCCGGATTGTGCTGGTGGACAGCAGGGTGGCTGGATGCTCGTGTGAATGGCAGTCCGCTTCAGACAACCAGGGAACCGAAAACCCCGAACAACATCAGCCGCGGCATCACCAACACCATAAGCAACAGGGAAGACGCCCGAGACGACGGAGAATGAGGCCGAAGTGGGACCCGCCGAATCAACCGGACGGGGGGGGATGACGAGGAGGGGTCCCAACGGCCCTCCCCTCATCCCTTTCGGGGCGGGCGCCTTCCCCTATCCTAATTTCCTGTGATTAAGCACCCCCACATCCCCACCTAGCCGGCCGATAGCGACCACGCCGTCCTAACTTTCAAAAAACCATATAAACTTAACTTTGTCCTCGCCAGCACGTCGTCGAGTTGCGACAAGTGCAGCAGGACTATGACGGAATGAACATCGCTCGGGTAACCCTAAAAGGGTGGTCGCGTCCTACCCATCAAGAACAATACAAAATCAACGCGTTTGCTCGGCAACATGGATTTTCTTGTCGTCGGCGCTGCGAAACAGGTAGCAGGAATTTGACGCGGCGCACATCGCGCGCGGACGCCTGGCCAACCCTAGGCGGGACCCCCCGTCCTGCGTGCCAGAAAACACCGCGACGTATGCAATTTCTCCTCGTCGGCGCTGCGAATCGCGTAGCGGGAATGGGACGCGGCGCGCGTCGCGCGGGGGCGCCTGCATGGACTTTTTTTGTCGTCGACGCTGCGGCCCATCGGGTTGAGGCGCCGGGCGGGCGGCAACTCATCATGTTTCAAGCAAGTGCGGTTCAAGCAAGTGCCTCAGGAGACCCCCGAGAGGTCGAAAAAAAGCGTCCAGGAGGTCCTTGGGGGGCAACGCAAATCTTGATTTTCATTTGGTGTTTGAAGGATTGTGAGGTTAGCACCTGCTTGTGTTGGCAATGTTTCAACCCGGAAGATATATCCAAGAGGCCCTCAGGCGCATACCAGAAAGCTCCCAGGACGCCCCGCGAAGAAGCATCCTCCTCTTCCCCGTCAGTTTGTCCCTCCCTCCCTCTCTCCCTCTCCTCCTCGTCCTCCCCCTCCTCCTCCTCCTCCTCCTCTTCCTCCTCTTCCTCCTCCTCCTCCTCCTCCTCCTCGTCCTCCTCCTCCCCCTCCCCGTCCTCCGTGCGCGGCAGGAGCGAAACGATTGTCGGTGCAACGCGCGTGGCTGGAAAGAGACGCGGCGCGTTTCGCGCGCTGGACATGTTATCGCCGACGATGCAACATGAGAGGTCGGAGCGGGGCGCGGCGTGCACCGCGCGCGGTCTTGATTCTCGTCGACGTTGCTCAATGCGCGCCAGGAACAGGACGCAATTCACGTCGCGCGCTGAACCTCTTAGCCGCCCGCGATGTAAGATGAGCGATAGGCGTCGGACGCGACGCACTTGCTTCTTATGTTGCGGGAAGGCGGGTGGGAGTGGACGGGGCCCTCTGGCTCGTTCGAGCTGGCAAACTTGAACCCCCTACCCCTGCCCCTACGCCCTCCCCCTGGTCGAGGGCGTTCGACGGGCCATTCGAGCGTCAAGGCTGGCCCCAGAAGGTTCCAAGAAGGCCCCCACGAGCCCAGAGATGGGCCCCAAAGGTCATTCAAAGCGCGCCACACTGGGCCAAGATTTCTCCAACGCACCCCCCCCAAAAAAAAGCCTTCATTGCCGCCCCCAGACGGCCCGCAGTGCCATCCCAGCACCCCAGGGGGGCTTCCAAGAAATCGAACTCCTTCCGAAGCGTTCGAAACATTATGACGCTTGCCTCCCCCCAGCGTTGATTCTGATCGTTTCTGATGGCCAGACGGCGGCCCCAAGATGGGCCCAAGTCGGCCCCCGAAGGGATTCAGCAGAAGCGAAATGCAATTCCGCGAGCAGAAGAAAAAACGCCTCATGAGTTGCCCAAGAGCGGCCCGAGAAGTGATTTTTCAGACCCCGATTGGGGCATGGCCTTCAAGATGGCTCCAAGAGGGCCCTCAGGCCTCCGAGAGGGACCCCAAACAGCCCCACAGCGCGCCCCAAGACGAGAAGCCCACGAAATTTGCACAATGACAAACTCAGTCTTTTTTCAAGGATTGCCGCGCGGAGGAAGGCTGCCGAATGACGAAGCCCCCCTCGTGCGCGAATTCCCGCGCGAAAGGGGCTGCGTGACGGCACCTCCTTCGCGCGCGCGGATTGCCGCGTGGAAGGGGGGCGCAAGGGGGCAAATCCCCCCCCCCCCCCCCCCCCGCGCGCATTGCAACGCGGAGGGGGGCCGCGCCTCTTGCGCGCGAGTTGTCGCGTGGGGGAGGGCTGCGCAATGGCAAATACCTCTCGCGCGCGGATTGCCGCGCGGGGGGTTGCCGCGCGGGGGGGGGGGGGGATGCAGAAACCAAAACCCCCCTCGCACGCATGTGTGTCGCGCGGAGAAGGACTGCGCAGGGAAACAAAAACTCTCGCACGCTGAATGTCGCGTGATGGAGGTCCGCAGAAACAAGATACCCCTCGCGTGCACTGATTGCCGCGTGGAGGAGGGGCGCGAAAAGGCACGGCCCCCCTTTGCGGGCCTCCTTTGTCGCGTGGACGAGAACTGCGCAAGGAGTGTGAACTCTCTCTCTCTCTCTCTCTCTCTCTCTCTCTCTCTCTCTCTCTCTCTCTCTCTCTCTCTCTCTCTCTCTCTCTCTCTCTCTCTCTCTCTCTCTCTCTCTCTCTCTCTCTCTCTCTCTCTCTCTCTCTCTCTCTCTCTCTCTCTCTCTCTCTCTCTCTCTCTCTCTCTCTCTCTCTCTCTCTCTCTCTCTCTCTCTCTCTCTCTCTCTAGTCTCGGCTCGAGAGTGCCCTGCACTCAGACCGCAGCCGCGACGCGAAGCGCCCCGCCTCGGAGTCAGACTCCCAGGCCTCGCGAGACCGGAGGGGTCCCAGCAGGACCCTACTGATTCGCGTCACCTCTCTCCCCACCAGAGCGCCCGCCGCAATGGCCCCCGGAAAGCCGGAGCGCCGTCGCTCTTCCAAGCAGCCGCCGAGCTCACGTCCTGCCGCTGAAGGGTCTCTCCTCCAACGCAAGCAGGACTGCATCGCAGCTTTCAAGCAAGCGGGGTCTGACCGCCCCACGGCCGCATACAACGGGCTCGCCGAGCTGAACGCGGACGAGCTGCAGGCCACGTACGACATGCACAAGACCAACACAAAGAAGCTCGGCAGTGCCTTGATCCGCATGTGTGCCGCCAACCAGATCAGCTACACGCTGGATCACCACCAGCGCAGCAAGCCTAAGCGCATTGGTGGTGACACATCACACCCACCAGCTGCGTCCGCACGTCTTCAGGCTGCGGACGCCCAATTCATTGCCTTGGACCCGGCCTTCTGGAAGGTCCCAGTCCTTGCCGAACCCACATCACTTGACGACGGCAAGACGTACAAGCCCAGTATCAGCCTCCACGACTACGAGAGCGGTGAACGGCTGCTGCAACACCACCTCGAGCAGGGTAAGCGTACCACGGGTCAGCTTGCGATTGCTGTCATGGGCCCAAAAAACGATAACTACGTCGGTACCGAGCTCGCCGTCCCCGTGCTGAAGCGTCACCCCAAGGCGCCCAAAGTGGTCCACACGCACGTCCCCGTGACCGTGTACCAGCTGGGCACCAAGGAAGTCGCCTGCACGGAAAAAGTAGCCGTCGCCACCATCGATCCTGCCGACCACGTATGCTGGATTCGGGTGACCATACATGAAACCGAGGCCATCGCCGCAGTCCCCTCCATGCATCAGGCCTTCGAGGATCAGTTCTCGGGAGGTGCCCCCGTGAACGGTGGTCCACGCGCCAAGGGTCCTTTCCGAAGGGACTCCGCTCCACAGGACAAGGCGCGCCAAAACCAAAAGCACAGGGAGTCCAAGAAAGACGCTCGCCGCCAGGAGCTCGATAGTCAGCTCCAGGACACCTTCAAGGCCCTCTTCCACGGCAACTTTAAAGCCGTCACCATCCTCGAACCCTGCAAAAGCCTAGGCAGGTATGGATCGGGCGTCGGAAAGAGGTCCCTGGCTGCCACCTTCGGCGTCAGTCTTCAAGCGGTTGACAAGGTCTTGGCGGGTTCAGGGCAACTCGGCGCCACCTACGACCTCAGCAACGTAGGTGCAGACGAGCCCACTGCAGACAAGTACCAGACCGTGTGGTTCCCTGAGGACCAGCCCATCACGATGGCAGATGCGTTCCAGAAGTCGGTGGATTTCAAGGCCCTAGGAGTCGTCAGGCACGGCAAGTCAGGCTTATTGGGGATCCGTGTTGCACGAGGGTCAGACGCCGCCAAGGCTGCTGCCGTCAGCATCCGTGGCTGCGAAGCCACCCTCGCCAAGACGCGATACCGCATCACTGGCATTGCGGCACGCCACGCCACGCTGACCCAGCTCGCTAAGACTCTCACGGGCCCGTCCGTCAAATGGGACTGTGAGGTCTACCACACCGCCTGGGACCCAGCCACTTCGGCTCAGTTTGCCTTAGTGCGCGCCCATCGTCCCCCACCCACATATACGGTACAGGTCGCAGGGTGCCCCATCCCGTGGAGCATCACCGAGGCCCCGCTGGCTGAGGTGGTGCCGAAGAGGGACAACGTTACCATTGTCACCCCTACCACTATCACAGAGCCTGTGACGCCGCCAGCCCGTGGTGGCGGCTTCAGCCCCGCCACTGGCACACTACTCACCAAAGCGGCCCAGAGCCCTTACCTCCACGACCTCATGACTGCCACGCCCAAAGGCAAGGGCGTCGCACCGCCCTGATCCCCAAGGAGAGCCTTTAGCCAAGCGCCACCGATCCTCCAGTGGGAAACGCGACGCCACGCCGCACGCAAGATCACACGGCGCCCCAGGCCGCAGCTCCTCGGCACCCCCGCACGGCACGGATGGAGCTGCCGAGCGGACGGCCGTCCAAGGATCAGGTGGTCATGACCCGCAGCTTGGCACGGTGGCATCTGAAGGCGGGGGCCACACGGAAGGGGACGCTGCCACAGCCGCCGAGGTACCAGGCAACGCTGACGACGTCGAGATCCTCTCATCAGGTGATGAATTCAGCGTGGCATCTCGCGAACTCAACACCTTCGGCGAACGCTTCGCAGCGGCCCCTAAACTGCCAGATGCCGCCACGACCCGCATCCAACACATGGAACAACAGCACGAGCTGCTTGCCAACACGGTGGATAACATGCAGGTTCAGCTTGCGGGCGTTCTCTCATCCCAGGCCACACTCACGGAGCACGTTTCAGGTTTGGAACGAGGGCTTGCCACCGTCGTCACCCAGCAACAGACGGCAAACACCGAAGCTGCTGCACTGCGTGGCGACATCCAGGCCCTCCTCGGGCACCTCACGGGGGGCACCATCCACCTGCCACAGGTGGCCACTCTCGAAACAAAAAAGGAGGAAGCTGCATCAGTTGCCGATCCCGTGGCTGTCTGCGGGTGGATTGACCAGCCAGGCCAGGTCACCCCAGGGACGGGGCCCCCAGGGGCTGACAAAGGCAAAGACAAGGGTCGGGCCACTCAGGAACCCTATTGAAGGTGCCTCAGAGAGCCTGCCTCAGCCCTCCGAGGAAGCGCCTTCAGAGGCATCTCTTCTCTCTTCGCGTCGTATCTCTTTCTTGTCATATCATGTCAGTTTTGGCAGCAGCACGTGCAAGCTATCTGGTGTAGGGACACCCGTCATCTTGCAGGGGGAGTGATTGTTGCAATGTACATGAGCATGCAGGGGTATCTGAGGATGCGTGCTGACATGCAGCTTTTGGCTCATCGCTCGCGCCGCCCGCCAGGCCTCGCCATCATGTGGCGCCTTGCCTGCAGCCTGGCCCTCCCCTCGCTCGCTGGAGCACACCCGTCTTCAGGCGGTGCGCCCCAGCATGGAGGTGAGGTTTTCCTGCGACACGCTGAACGTGGGACTCTTTTCTACCTTTACGATGACAGCATCTACAAGTACGATCACTGCACCATTTTGGACCCGATCGTGAACAGCACCGTAGCCGCGGGTCCGTGCGGCAACGGATCGCTGGGCGCCATCGTGAGCGCATGCACGCCCTTGTCAACTACGACACATGCATCGAAATCCACCCCCAGCGTGGCCTCGACTGCGGTGCAGCAGATCTTTGACGGGGACGTTGATATAGGCCAGGCACGCAGTGGCGGCTTCAGCCCCGCTGTCGTGCCCCGCTATTGCCCCACGGGTCTCACCACCCCCCTGTGCGCTAGGGGCGAACCCGAGGAGGACCCTGCTTTCTGGCACCTGATGATGATCCGTGCCCGGCTCATACCGTGTGCTGCGGCGTGGGCACCAGGTGAGGACCACCAGGACGTGTTCTGGGCATGGCTCGAGGACTGCGTCCCGTACATCCTGGCGACGCTTCATCTGCCACAGTACGATCACCTCTTCCAGGAGGATTCTGAGGACACAACCGACGCCCTGCGCCAGCTCACCGCGCTCGACATGTGCGAGGACATCTGGTATAGAGCGGGCCTCGACAGACAGCGCACAAACCGCAACCTCACTCTTATCCAAGGCAGCCGCGAGTATTCCACCCGTTACTTTGGCCTCCTTCTGGAATACCAGGGTGCTCGTGCCCAGCTTGTCGGCCCAGAAGCTTTCACGGCACCTTTGCCGCCATACCTCTCACGGGCTCACGCCTTACTACCAAGAGGCCTTCCCCCACCCGACCAAGACGCCCCGGCGTACCTCGCCGATGCGATCCTGCACCACCCGACAGACATGCAGCCGCTTGTGGAGGCAGAGCTCGCCGCGGCACCGATGGAACCGCTTAACCCATCACCGCCAGCTGGCCTCGCCCAGCACGCCACGGGGGATCAGGCCGCAGACGACCCCGTACCATGGTTGCCTCAGCACATCGCGGCCAGCGACAACAGCGACACACCCCTGGACTCATTCCATGCGTCGGACGATATCAGCAACATATCCCTGGGCTCGGTCCACGTGGACGATAGCCAGGACGACATGGAAACTCAGGATCGCGACGGCACAACACCACCTGGCGACACGGCCCAGCGTGACCGCGACAGTGAACCCTACTTAGGGCACACCTCGTCGCACAGCAGTCCGCCCAACAACTCGGCTCAGGCCGACCCCTGCGCACAGCTCAACGACGCTGAAGGCGTCACTGCCGCCGACGTGACAAGCCATTCCACTGCATCGCCAGCTCATGCCAGCCCGTGCAGTGGCGGCTTCAGCCCCGCTGCAGCACTGGCTAGACCTGGACATCCCCAGACCGCAGGTGGCAGCACCACGCCCTTCACATCTGTACACCGTGACAACGTGACCGACTCCAACCCCAGTGTCATTGGCCACTGGCAGGCCGACATCGACAACGACCCCATCGATGATGAGTACCCAGATGCCAGCGGTTCCCACGAGCCCCAGCACAGCGCAGCGGCATCACGACATTGTGGCTGCCTCATCTGCCTCTTTGTGGCCACGTACGCCATCGCGATAGCAATGCCGTACAAGGACCAGATCGATGGGTACTTGCCGACACCGAGCCGAGACCCCAGCTACCGACAACGACGACGACGCAAAGCGACGGCACCAGGCCCATCTGTGCCCACCACATCCCGACGCACAACGACATACAACGTCACGTCCGCATTGTGGGCCACTCTCAAATGGACCAGCGTCAAACTCAGAGATAGCGTCTCGGGCGGAGCCACCGCAGTCGGGGTCGGCCTCGGGGGTGTCCTGAAATGGGCCAGCGGCAAGCTCGGGGCTATTGCCACGGGTGGAGTCGTGTGTGGTCTTCTACTCGTCGGTGCCAAACTTCTTGCCCAAGGAGCTGTCGGACACGTAGGAGCCCGCATCTGTGCGCGGGCCCTGGACTCATCCACAGCCCAGTGGTGCCTCCGCTGTTGCCAACCGAGCAGGAGGCCGCGTGAGGAGGCCACATACACAATGCCGTGCACGCTCGCCGACGAACACGACGACCAGCACGTGCACGCACTCCGACATCCGCTGCTGCAGGAACACTACGCCGCAGCAGTTGCCGCCGCAGTCGCCGATGTCACTACCGCCACCACCGCCGCCATCGTCGAAGTCACTGCCGCCGTATCGCGAGCCTCGTCTGTCACACCAAGATCGACCAGCCCGTCTCTGCGAGACGGCTCCAAAAGCGGCGCGGCATACGGTAACCTACCGACTAACGAGGATGCCACAGCACACGACAGCGACACCGAGGCAAGGGAAACACGTGAGTGCACCCACGATAGCCCGTGGTCCATCTTCCGACATGCTGATGCTCGTGGTTCCTCTCCCGACGCGGACACCCAACCACCACGACGGCGAGCACGTTATGCATCACCCCACAGGCCCCAGGCGCCTTCAGGCCCTGGTATGCCTTACACAGCCCTCAAGCCACCGACACGCAACTTACGCAACACCATCCAGCGCGACCCAGCGGTCCCCGTGCCGCCGAAGAGCATACTTAACGCCCTGTATCAAAACGGCTTTGCGCTTGGTAACAGTGGCGTGTCTACAGAGGACATCAAAGACGCTCTGCGACTCCACGACCATCCTCGATTTACCCATGACCCAACACTCCAAGCGCTGGGGCCGTGGACGGACATCATGCAGAGGCCCCCAAACCGCCTCACCTGGGTGCTGGAAGACTCGGGCGGAAACTCAGGCGAGACAATCTTCCCATACCTCACGTGGGACCTCCGCCAACCCACCACCGACGCGCCCACTGTCTTCTGGCATGGGACCCGCGGCGACCTTGCGGCCCGTCTTGCTGCCAGTGGAGGGCACCTCTTGCCAGGTCCCCGCCGTGAAGCGAAGGGCCGAACTGGCACCAACGTTGGCCGCACGTACGCGAGCGTGCACCCTTCGCTGGCCGCGTGGTACGCAATGCCGCCCCACCCGCCCTACAGTCTTGAAGACGACACCCTCGCGTGGGGACCCATCGCACTCTGGATGTGCGAGGCCACCCAACCACCGCGCGGGGAAAACAGGCACAACTTCGTGAAAGGGGAGGCCCACGGAGCGCGCCTCATTTACCCTCGGGTCCTGAGCCTCCTCATCCGCATGGACTGGTGCGCCCCCACAGAAGCTGCTTCCAGGTGCCGTGCCCTACCACACGCCTATGGCATGGGCGACTGCGCGCACGCCCTTCACATCGCTGGCTACGATCATCCAGATCTCCGTGAGGCGGCTGAAGCTCACGACCAGGAAGCTAGCACCAGGCGCAGACCAGCCATCGCGGCAGCGTGGCCACCGCCGCAGGCACTATACTCGCCAGAGGCAGCGCGAGTATGGGCCAAACAGCACTACGACACTGAAGCAGCCACCAGGGATGACCCTAACCAGCCCCGCCCACGCGTCTCGCTTCACATGCTCCAGCTGGACCCGAAACCACTCATCGACCTGGTGTACACTGGCTTGCAAGCTGTCCCCGTGCGGGGGCATCCTGACGCACGCGGGTCGCGCCCCAGCGGCTCCAGCCCTGGGGCCGCGTCTGGCCCACCACGCACTTACAAGTCAGGCACAGCCCTGGCGCACAGTCCAGACCGCTCATCGACGTCATCAGGAGCCGACGAACGCCGTACGCCTTCCCTCATCAGTGCGGCCGCCGCCCTCGCCCGAGGCCGTGCCCGCCCACGGCGATCTGCCTCTCGCTCGTCACGACAGAGTGGCGGAAATTCCACCTCAGACAACAGTGGCATCGAGACGTGGGAGCACATTGAGACGGAAGAGGAGCCGACTGCCTACCACGTCCTCGCCTACCACGTCCGTGATGTGCGGACCCGTGTCAATGCCCCTGGCATCGAGGTCTGGCTCGACCCTGGAGATCACCACGACGGCGCCTACTTACCGTGGGGGACGACAGTCATGGGCCACCGCGTTACAGACCCTGCGGTGGCGGGGCGGGACGGCTGGGTCATCCTCCACCACGACCACGGCGACACCACTACTAAGCTCTGGGCACCGACCCAAGTCCACGTCAAAGCGGACGACACCTGGCGCACCGTCATGGTACCAGCGGACATGGGGCCCCAGTGGATCAGGTGCCATGCCGAGGACGCTCGCCTCCCCGCCGAGGTTGTCCGCACTACAGGCCAATCCTGGTTTGCTGACGTCTGGCCCTTGTGGGATCGCCCGCGACCCCACCCAGACGACCCAGGCACAAACGAGCATGCGCTCCCGCCTCTACCAGGACGCTGGTCTTGCCTACAGTGTCGATTCCAATGCTGTCAGTACTGTGCGGCTCGCCGCAACACGCAGCTCGGCACCTCGGGCCAACCAACGTGCCCAGACTGCGCCCGCAGCGGACTGCGTACACTTATGGACTGGTCCACGGACTACTCGTGCAACAGTTGGACGTGTGCATACAGCACCAACTACAGGGACTCCGACACATGCTGCCTGTCCAGCAGGTGCCCCCATCCCCCCAGTCCACACAGCCTGCTCGACGTCCGTGCCACAGGGATGCCGCCGCACATCCTTGCCCGCCAATTCGGCAACGCGCCAGCCCTCCACGACCTTAAGGAACCCCCCCGAGCGCCTTCAGGCCCCGGGGGGGAACCTCCACAACCAGGGCAAGCAGGTTACCAGGGTCAATGGTACTTCCCACCGCAGCCGCGGCGCGTCCCCAGGCAGGGACTGCCTGACGGCACAAGGCGGCCACCTGGGTTCACAGGAACGGGGATGCCCGAAGAACCTCTCCCCGACCAACCTCTTTGGAGGGAAGGCTACGTGCTCTTCAGCCCCCACCAGGCCCTCAAGGAGGAATTCACCTTCAACAAGACGGTCCGCCGACCCTACTCCCTAGCCATCACCAACATGTACAGGGACCGTGTCACGGTCAGGACCGTCTGCGAGTCGATCGCCGAGCGCATCCACACTACCCGCACCCGCTGGCGAGATGTGGTACTGTACTGGGACGCCGAGGGTGGCCCTGGGCCACAAGCCCTCGACTACGACATGCGACTCTGCGACGCCATGGTGAGCCGTGCCACGACCGAAGCCGAGCTAAACCACGACCGCAGCAACCGTGGTAGTTTCTGCCTCTATGGACCAGCGCACCAGCGAGCTGTCAACATCACGGCGATCTCCGAGCCGCAGAACATCGACTACATGGAGCATGTGCGGCGATACTCACCCGTAGGGGGGACCTACCCTGACCACGCCTTCGAGCACGTCTATCGGGGCTGGCAGCGGCCCGACGTGCCCACCATCCTCCCCGACACCCGTCCCCTCTCGAGAGCCGACTGGCAGCGACACCAACAGCACCAGCAGCGCATTCAGCAGCGCGACCAACGTGACGCAGGACAGCAGGGCACGCCACGCTACCGCTCTCCCGCGCGAGTCCCGACAGGCGGAAACACGGCCTTCGACGGGGTTGCCGCCTACTACCGTGGCCCCATAGGTGCCAGGCCCGCGGCTGCTGGAGCAGCCGCCTCCAGCTACGGCCACGCCCCCCACGCCAGGGTACACCCAGCGGTCATCGGCTACCCGCGTGCACCCGTGCAGGCCCTCCCAAGGGCCACCTCGCCAGTGCCAGGGTCCACGCGCGCCTGGGGCCTTTACTCAGGCCGACATGATGGCACCTCCAGCAACCAGCCCGCAGTGATAACCCCTGCGGCTTCAGCCCAGGGGGCTGCAACAAACCGTGGCAGGACTGGGCGCCCCGAAGGATGGCGTGATGCGAACGTGCGCGCTTGGCAACCGCGCCAGCACACGCCCCCGCCAAACGTGGCTGCAGCACTGCGCCCTGCCCAGGCAAAACCTGCCCCACCTGAGCGGGAGAGGCAGCCGCTTACCCCGCTCGTCCTCACGCACATCCAGGCGCATCACAGCGCCTCCCCGCGGCACAGCGAGGGAAGCGCCCACCACGTCAGCCCCCGCCCCGACGCTGTCGACCCTGACCAGGCCACAGCCACGGCGGAGGGCGGCACAAGCGCCTCTCGCCAGCCCAGCCCATCACCCTGCGCGGCGCCGATCCGATCCCCGAGCAGGGCGGATTCCGAGCGCGCTAATGCCCAGGCGACCTCGCCACGCGACCGCCACACGGGTGGGCGCGTCCCGCGCAGCAGGACCTGCAGCCGCCACAGCTCACGCAAGGCCCCAGGGAGCTCCACGAGCTCGCCGCCTCGCGAGACTCAGGCTGATGGCCGAGCCCCCGAAGTGGTGCCACGCTTCGGAGCCAGCGTCATCGAACCTGGCCAGGTCGACCTCGAGCCGACGCCGTCCACGGACCACGAGCCGCCGCTGCCCACCCGCGTGATCGCCCCCATCGACGAGGCGCCAACCTTCGACCCGTTCAAGAACAAGTATCGTGTCAAGAACCTTGTGGCGGGTTTCGGCGGTGGCTCACCGCTCTCACCTCAGAGTCGGGGCGGAGCCCCCGCCACCTCAGCCGCTGCCGCGGCAGCGGCGGCCCCGCGGGGAATCAGCCCTGTCCGCAACGTGGGCCTCACGGCAGCGGGCATGGACGAGGCCCAGCGCCAGGCCTCCGACCGTGCTGCTGGAGCTGTTCCACCAGATGCTGCTCATCAAGATACTGACGGGGCGGGCGCGCCACCGCAGGACGGACCAGCGGTGTCGCGTGCGCAGTATATGCGCGTGCGTTGTGCCGCTGCCGCGCCTAGCCGCCGCCGCTGGTTCGCTTTTGCTTTTGTGTTCGGCAGGACGGATCGAGGAGTCGCCTCCCTCTCCCTCTGCTGCCGTCTCACCTCTCCTCCCCTCGTCCCCTATGGTACAGGAGTGAGGAGGATTTTTCGAGACAGTTTTACTGACGTTTATGAACCCCCCCTGGCGCAGTGCCGACCGTGTCCCGCCTATACTTCTGGCCTGACGGCGGCTTCAGCCCCGGTCAAGCTAATCCATAGGAACGCCATGAGCTCCTACTGTGGCCAAGCCTTCTACCTGGGCGAGGGTCAGGCTGACCTACACCGTGCGGGGCGTGCAAACCCCAGCTCCACCGATGGAGACGGGCCAGGTCGCTCCATACACCTCGTCAGCCTAAACATCACCAGTCTCTCAGCGAATTGGCCAACCATCACCGCTCTTGGTGTCGACCACAACGCCGCAGTCATAGCACTACAGGAGACCCGACATGCCAAGCCGACCAGACAAGCCATCGCTACCAGCGCCGCCAATCCACTCCACGGGGGATACCACGCCAGTCTTGGACCTGACCTGGATCTGGCGCGAGCCCAGCGCAGAGCTGCCCACGGCGGCACAGACCACACCGTCGTGGGCAACACTGGCGCCTCGGGAGGGGTCGCCATCCTCTCTAAGGATGCCATTGTCGACTCCACTGTCGACGACAATGCGCCCTGTATCGTCGCCCTCAAGGCCAAGAAAAGATGGCACGAGGTCTTTCTCCCGCTCTGCACTCAGCACCGCCGCAGGCGGCGACGAAACAACCACGGGCCCGCGGGGATCTACATAGCGAGCCTCTACGGGATTGCTGGAGGAGACAGCACAGCTCTTTTTCGGCTCGCTGACTGCGCCGCCGCTAGGGTCGGCTCAGCCCCCTACTTCATCTGCATGGACGCCAATACGAACATCGATGACAATCCACACCTTCTGCACATGTTGCAGCACGGATGGTTCAACGTCGCTGAGGGCACACCAGACCACACCATGCACACATACGGCAATATCCCTGACTGGGACCGCGTCACCAAGTGCCCCCGCACTTCGCGCATCGATTATATCATTGCCAACCAAGCGGCGCGATCCCTTGTCACCGACTTCTGCTATCTACGCGACTTGCCAGCGAAGTCTCATGTTGGCCTGCAGGTCACGCTTGACCTCAGTCGCCTCGACCATACGGCCCGACGTCTTCTTGCCCCCACGCCCTACCCTCCCAACGATGGAGCTCATGAGGGTCACGAGCTGCAGGCACTAGGGACCCTCATCGCTGGGCGATATCAGGACCGCATGGAACAGGCCGACACACGCGACGACGTGGAGCGCATGTTCGCCCTGGCTAACGAGGCCAGTCATGAGTACCATCTCACCCGTCTGCGCGACCTGCCACCTCCACCGCCCGACCACCCAAAAAAGAAGCCCCCCACCATGCACGGGCTCACGCCCATGTTCGAAGAGCGACCAGTTGTCCCCCGCGCCTTCCCCACCTACGGAGCTTCCACGATACACATGAACCGACTGCGCAAGCTCCATCGGCAACTCTGTGAGCTTCGTTTCATCGGACAGCACCACCATTTAGACTGCCGTGCCATCCCGCCGTACCTTGCGCAGCGCATCGACTGCACGTGGACCGCGGCCCGCCTCCTATGCCACAAGCTGCGCCCCACGGTTCTCCTGGACTTCCCCGAGGCCTGGACCCCCGACGAGCCAGCACCTCACGGAGAGCACCTTGACGTTTTGATCCAACACCTCGACTTAGAGCTGGCGCGACGTGCGAACCGTGCCAAAGCTGAACGCATCAAGATATGGGCTGAGGGCGTCCGCGAGCCAAGCGGGCGAAAGGCGGCCATATACGCACGGGCTGCTGACAGCTCGCCCACGGCGTATCTCCGCACGCCTACCACACCTGACGATACGCAACTCCACTGCGACACCAACGCCTTTAAACCTGACGAAGCTAGCACGGACGACAGCGACGCTGACACCGAAGCTGGCGGCTTCAGCCCCAGCGACGGTAGTTCGCCCGACACGGACAGCGACGAAGACCACACTCGTGAACCACCACCTGCGCAAGTCCCCGACATTCTCCCTGCCAACGCCATTGTTGCTAACACCAAGGACATGCTTAAGCTCATGGTCGACACCTGGGAGCCCATCTTGGGCAGGTACCGTGCCCGTGCTGGACATGACGCCGAAGCCATGCCGACGTGGGCTGACTTCTACGACGAGTACCGACAAGAGCTGCCTACGCCATCACCAGCTACCCCTTTCCACCTCACCGACGACCAACTCATCCACTTTATTCGCACCCGTTCACCGCGCCGTGCGGGGGGACTGGACGGCTGGACTACTAAGGAGGCTAAGGAGTTACCCGACGACATTCTTCGCCTCTTCGCCAGCGTCTTACGCGCTATGCAACGCACTGGCACCATCCCAGAACCCCTCCTTCATGTGCCAAACCCGTGCCTCCGAAAAGGCCGAGGCGAACTCCCAACGGACCAACGACTTCTCTCGGTGCTTTCCGTTTGGATGTATGCGTGGGAAGCGCCAGCTTACCGCAGCCTCACGGACTGGCGGAAAGGATGGACCCACGCCACGAGTTTTGGCGCTGTCCCCAAAGCTACCATTGGGGACGTCAGCACCTCTCTTGCCCTGCGCATCGAACACGCCAGGGCCTTACTCCTTCCCTTAGCTGGGGCTGCCCTGGACCGACAGAAGTGTTTCGACTACCTCATCACGGACATCTGCCTTAACCTTGCGCTTCACGCGGGGTGCCCCCAAGACATCGTTACTGTCCGCAGAAACTTCTACAGTCGCCACAAACGCTACATCCGCATGAACGGTGCGTACTCTAAGGAACTGGCCAGGACAAACGGTCACCTCCAGGGAAGCTCTTGGTCCCTGGACGACATTAAGCTGCTCATGTGTGTGTGGACCAAGAGACAGCATCGATACGTTCCGCGATCACTCAGCACTACCTTTGTTGACGACAGCAACTCCACTACTCACACCGCGCCTGAGTTGCAGAAATCTCTTGATGAAACCGCCAAGTTTGATCGATTTTCAGGTCAACGCATTCACCCTGGCAAAGTGGCGGGGTGGGCGCTCACCGACGAGCTTCACACCGCCGTTACCCAGCTCACTCTGGCGGAACGGCCCTTACGCGTGGTCGACTCCTTCAAGCTCGTCGGGAGTTACATCAACGCCGAGGCAGCGCCGGCTCCAGCCGCGCTTAACCTCACGGCCACCGCTGACGCCCGTGTTCGCAGGGCGACTAGTCGCCTGCCGCGCATTGGCAAGCTCCCATCACCGATGCTTATTAAGGCGCGGCACGCCCGTTCCCTTGCTGCCAGCGTCTGTACCACGGGCACCGACATTCAAGCCCCATCAGGCCCCGTCAAAACTGCCTACAACCATGCCCTTAAGGCGGCTATCCGCCCCAAGGGAAACAGGTGGGTCGAGTTTTGGACTCTCATGGCCGTGTGCGTCCCAGGACACGCCCTGGAGATTGACGCCACTACGCAGCGTGAAGTCTTCCTGTGTCTGCGGCGACAGGTTAACCGCGACGCTACTCTCTGCGGTCTCGTCAGGGATCTCCAACACCATGTCCAGACCCTTTTCGGGGGAGGACCTGTCGGACGACTTGTCCAGACGCTTCAGCAGCTCCGTTGGACCTGGCCCACATTTGGCATCATGTACGACGACTGGGGCTGTCAGATCAGTTGGCTGAACTTACCCCAAAACGCCTTCCTTCACATGCTGCGAGCCTCACAACGCAGAGCCTTTCTGAGAAAGATCAAGCCACGGCGTCATGACCTTGGACACCTGGCCTCTGTCAGACAGGGCCTCGACCTCTTCGCCAGCACGTGGCTCGCCCGAACGAAAGGAGCAGCCAAATGCAACGCATGGCAGCTGGCGCTCCTCCTTAACTACCTGTCGGGCGGGGACCACACCCAACAGCGACGATCCCGATCAAACACGTCCGCTGACCCCAGCCCCATCTGCCGATACTGCGACGAGGAAGAGGAAACTCAGGAGCACACTGTTCGCGACTGCAAGTGCTGGGCCCGAGAAAGAGTCCCTCTCACCACCCTCATCAGTGACGAGCAGTGGGCCCGTCTTCCGCCGCACACAAGACACTGCGGGCTCTTCGATGAAGACCCAGCCCTCCTCGACCTGCAGGCCGACCTCGCGAGGGACCCGCTACCTCAGCCCATACCGCGGCCCCCACCTGAGGGAGATCCTGCGGCTTCAGCCCAGGACTCCTACACCACCTACCTTGACCACGACACTGGTTGGACATGGGTCTACGCTGCCACGGACGGTGCATGCACCAACCAAGCCATCCCATTGCTAGCACGAGCGGGCTACGGCGTCTACTACGGCATCGACCACCGCATGAACTACAGTGCACGCGTTCACGGCATTACGCAGAACGCACAGCTTGCGGAGACCCTCGCCATTGTCCACCTCACGGCATGTGCTGAACGGCCCGTACACGTTTTCGTGGACAACCAGGCGGTGGTTGATGGGTTCCAAAGGATCATCGACGGACACTCACCACCGCAGGGCACGCACGTGGAGCTCTGGGAAAAGATCCACCGATGCGTCATGGCCAAGCCCAACATGTTCCGCGTCGAGAAAGTCGCAAGCCACCAGGGCGACACGGGCATCGACCTCGGGCTCATCGGGCCCATCGCGGAGGAGTTCAATCGTCAGGCTGACGCCCTCGCCACAACGGCGGCACGTACTCATAACCTTCCAGACGACATTGTCGAAGCTGCCAAATCACGACATCGCCAAGCGACCGTGCTTCATGGAGTCGCTGTCGCCATCTACGAGCGTAGACACCGTACACTCCCCCTCCCACACCGCAGGGCTGGGTTCACAGCTGCGGAACTCAACAAAATGGAACCAAATCCCCTGCTGTCTGACCAGGCACCACCCGCGGCTGGACCAGACATCCCACAGAACCCGGACGAGCTCTGGGCCGAGGCCCAACGGGCGATATTCGACGAACAGGAGGACGACCCGTTCGGCTTTGGTGGGGGCCTCGACTTCCTGGGCGACGGGCCAGCCAGCGCCAACCCTGCCTCGTCGGGCACCCGCACGGCGCCCCCGACTCCGCCATTGAGAGCGGCAGCGCACCCACATGACAACGCCGCTCACTTTCAAGACGCTGACGAACAGGAGGATGACCTGTTCAGCTTCGGTGGGGGATCGGACGCTTTGGACGACGGACCAGCCAGCGAAAACCCTGCCCCGTCGGGCAACCTCTCGATCCCTACTGCGACTCCGTCCCCGAGAGCGACATCGCCCACATACGATGATATCGGCCACCGCCAAGACGCCGACCACGACCTGGGTGACCCCCGCGGACTGAGTGGCATAGAGGACGCACCGCCGATACCACACGCTGCCGACCATGCCGCCCTACCGAGACGCCAACCTTCTACGCGACCGACCTCAGAGCCCTTGCACGGCATCATGATTGGTCCCACCGCGCAAACCACTCCGCCCCCCCACCGCGGCAGCCCGCGGGGGCGGCTTCAGCCCCCCCGCAGGGCACTAAACCAGACAGGCCCTCGTGCCCCGTCCACGCTTCCATCGTTGCTGAGCGAGAGGAAGCGGCTCTCCCGACCTCTCGGGGCGTGGCCCTAGCGGCTCCAGCCCTGGGGTCGCGTGTGCCCCTCCAGTCACCCTTCAAGGGTGACGGACGACAGCGTACAGGGTGCCGCACTACGCTAGTCCACCATTTGGACAGGCGTACCGAGGACCTCGCCTCTGTCTCGAGGCTCTCGGCTGCTGGCACTGAGCAGCCACCCCTCACCGACCGTGAAACCGAGCTGTCACAGGCTATGGCTGCTCTCCAGCAGAGGTGCTTAGCTCTCGCCGCGGACCTCGCCGCCGCCCAAGCTCGCCAAGGCCCTCTACTCCAGCGCCTCCACAGCGCTGGGCGAGCCTTTGCCGAGCTGCTCACGGCCTCGCCCGATGGTGCCGTGCCGTCACCCACCATCCAAGCTATGCTGTCATCGTTCCGCGGCGCTCCACCTGGTGCCCCGCGCTAATCTCCTCCTTTCTGCCTGCCCGTGTGTACGCGTGGCTCCGCGTCCACGGTGTCAGGGCGTGGGGGCGGGGGGTGCCCCGTCACTGCGCGCCGCTTTGCGGCCAAGCGCCCAACTGGCGGTCTGCCAAGCCGCCTAGCCACGTGTCAGCACGTCGCCTTTCTTGTTGGGGCCTCTTTCTTCACGCGGTCTGACAGGTGAGATCATCATCGTCTGTCCGCCGTCTGTAGCGTCTGTCGCACTGCGCCGGGGGAGGGGGTTTTTGTTGCCCGCCCTCGTATCTAAAGGCTGCACCGCCGCAAATAGTGTTTTGCGAGTTGTCGCACCGCAGTGCGCCTCGCGGACGGACCCTGGTCCGCCTACTTGTCCGATCTCTCTCTCTCTCTCTCTCTCTCTCTCTCTCTCTCTCTCTCTCTCTCCCTCTCTCTCTCTCTGACGCGCGGGGCGACGGTGCCCCCCCCCCCCCCCCCGCGCGCGGATAGCCGCGTGGGGGAGGGCGCGCCGAGACATGGCCCCCCCTCTTGCAACCTTTGACGGGCGGAGGACTGCGCAGTGAAACGAAGTCTCTCGCACGCTGAATGCCGCGCGAAGGAGGGCCCAAACGACGCCGCCCCCCTCGCGCGCGGATTGCCGCGCGGTGGTGGGATGCAGGGGGGGGGGGGGGGGGCAATCATAACATGAAAAGGCCTCGTCCTCACGGCGGGGGCGGCGGCGGCAGGGGCGGCTGGGCCCCCTGCGCCGCCGCGGCTTTGACCAGGCGCATCTCTCGGAGCGCTGCCCGCGAGGCGCCCAGATTCGCTCGGGGCGCGAGGACGGCCTGGGGCGGGAGGTGACGGAGAGAGCGATGAATGCGAGAAGCCAGAGACATGTCTTCGATGACCGAGACGGCGCATTGGCCAGGGGCCCCGGGACGGCCCAGAGGATCAGAAGAGGGAGGGCGACATCGGAGGGCGAGAGAGATGGTCCAAGCTAACCGGGGGCAAGAGAAATAGCGTTTCATCCTGTCCTGTTCGATCTCAGAGCCTAAAATGCATCCAAGCTTCCCACGCGGGCGAATTGCCCCGCGACTCGCCCGCCAGCCATCAGCAGCCGCGCGGAGCCACGACCAAGCCCAAGGCGGCGGGGCCCTGTTCAAACTCTGGATGGAATCCTGCAAGTCGCACCCCAGGGTCTCCGAGGAGCGGCCAAGGAAACGCCCCAGAAGCCCCCCGCGGAACAATCCAACCAGAAACCTGGACTCACAGCACGAGGCACGCGCAATCTTCGCACTAAGCCGCGTCTTGAAAGGCAGGAGTGGAATGGGGGGCAGGCGGCAGGCTCGCGCAGCGACAGATGCAAGCCCACGTGAAAATGCACTGGGCCGTTTACTCTCAGGTGGCGCGCCACGGGCTGCACCGGCCAATTGTGCAGCATGCAACTTGAAGCATCAATGCCGAAGGGATATCTCCCCAGCAGGTAGCACAGGAAGCCGTCGATCGTCTGCGCGAAGAGCAGAGCCATGCTGACCATAAAGCCATCCGCGAATTCGAGGATGCCCCAGAAGGCCGCGAATCGCAGCCCGAACCAACGTCGCAGCACTGACAACTTCCAAAGGGGAAATTCGAGGACCATGACATTCCTGGAGATGCAACCAATCAGCTTGCATGAACGTTCACGGGGGGATCATGATCCTGGAGACCTGCGAGGGGGCGCCGAGTTCGATATGCTTCGCTCGCGCTAGGGGCAGAAGGAACTGCTTCGCGTAACTCAAGACCGACGCTCTTCGTGTCAAGTACAACACACTGGAAAAAGAAGCAGGGGCACAACCTCTGCCAATAGCTCCACAGCGATGACGGCACTTCTGGGCAGGGAATTCCGGAGAAACAAAATCAATAGTCATATTCAGTGGCAGACGGCCCAGCCCGCATCTCCAGGTAAAGCATTTCCCTTTCAATTTTGAAAATCGGCCACGAAAGAATAAACGCTTTCAGAAACTACTGCGCCTATTCTTGAGGGGCTCCGAAAACTTACCCGAGACATTTGCGATCGCGCACTTGCTGGGCATCAAAAGCAAGTGGGGCGTTTTCTGAACAGCATCCATTACTCGGAAAAGCTGGACAAGGACCGTCAACTCTTTCAGGGGTCCGCTAGGATCATCAGCACATGCTCGATTACGACCCAGCTTCTTGGATTCAAAGCACTGGCGCAGGCCCCGCAGAGCAGGTGACAGAGCAGCAGCAAATAGAGAGCCAAAAAGCGCATCCTCTTGAATGCTGCCCAGACGGGCCCATACTGCATGAAACAATAATCACTGGACAGAAATCACTCGCCCTGCCGACTCGCACACAATGGTCACATATCCGAGGAGCGCCGTCGTGCAGCCCATCTTCCTCGAGACGAGCATAACGAACTCCTGCGAGAGCGAAAGGGGCGCGTGCCCGTAGTCGAGGGCACGCATAATCGGGCATGCATCATCCGCTTCAGGCCTGGACGAGCGTGTTCGTGCAAGCGCGCCCACCTTCGCAGAAGTCACGCAAAAATTGCCACCCCTCATGAATCCCCGCTGGTCACTCGGAACAAACCGATCCAAGAACCTCCGGATCGAAACATTAACCGCCGCCGTCAGAAGTTTGACACTGGCATTCCGAATGCCTGGGGCACGACAACAGTGGCTTAGCGACCGTGCTCGCCATCAGCAGAGTCCGCGGACGAGTCGCACTTGGACAAGAACGCCAGCAAGTTGACGTGCTCGGACAGAACTAAACTGCTGCCCGCGAGCATCCGGATAACGACACTCTGCAAAAGCAGTCGCCCAGATGGATGTGCCAGCCAGGCCGAGCAGCGCAGCCGATCGCACCCAGGAGCAGAGTCACCTACGCGAAGAGCAACTCGTTCCAGCGTAGCCGGGGTCAGGGGCGGGGCGTCGTCGAACGAAACAGGAGACGAGAAGCGGTCGACATATGCAGCAGCCGCAGCCGCAGGCCAGGGCTACAGCTCGACGCTGTCGACCACATCAAATGCGAGAGCCAACGTCCTGAGCCTGTTCTAGCCTAGTCTGGATAGCAGCCCGATCGTGGTCGGCAGCACGGAATTGCACTTCATTGACCCAAGGCAGGGATGAAGCTGGGTGTACAAGACGCTCTTGGTGACCGCTCACCTGAGTGAAATCTGCCGCAATTTCATGCGATGCCATCAAGAGCTCAGCACGCTGGCAACCCTGGCGCCACGCAGCACGTGCCAGTGAGCGAGCGGGCAAGAGCAAGGTGCGGGGGTCCCTCGGGTGCTTGAAGGCCAAGGGGTTACGGGCCACTCTGCGATCCTCCTGCATCAGATTTGCACCGTTGCAGCCTACGGGAAGTGGGCGCATCCATCATGTGACCATTCTCGAAGTCGACGTAGGATCCAAGAACACATTTGAATATCAGGGATCTGGCCATATGTTCTGGGATCGGGCAATCTTCGGGGTCAGCAGTCTTACGGGAAGCGAATGAGATACGCAACGCAGTATGGTCACTAATATTGGCCTTCGAGAGCACCTCGGGGTTGCCGCTCACCCGCGCCGTCGAATAGACCCGCGCGACCACCCAGCCAGGCCGCGAGCACCAGATACGGTCGATCGCTGCAACCGCATCCGCCTGCTCGTCATAATGGGCGGCAGCAGCGGGGGGGATATCCATGAACGGGTCGAGCATCCGAAACCATATCGGGGCTTGCGCCTGCAGCGGGCGCTCGTTTCTGTGGGCCTGAGACAGCTGCGAGAAACTCAATGCTTCCTCTTGCGCAAAATTTGAATCACATGTGACAGCGGTGAAACAGCCCTCAGGATTAGCTTCCGACTCAGCTCGGCCCCTGGCCACTCTACTGCGTCTCAAATTTGTCCCGAAGATAGGGCATGATTATGATCATTCCAGTGGATCAACTTAGCCCGGGCACTGAGGATCACAGCGCGGCGGGCACGGCCAGGGGCGCGGGCAGAAGGAAAAGGAAGCACCAGGAGGGAGAGAGGAGGGAGCGAAAGACTTCTCACTCTGGATGCCTGGGAAGACAGTCGCAACGCCCCCTCGGATGCGACCCGCGCGATCGCCCTTGCATAAACTCAAAAACATCTTCTGTCGGGGGAAAACTATCGCACCGGGAAGGAACCTGCGCAGAAAACGCTCTAAGTGGGTATGATTATGGTGAATTTCTTGAAACGCAGAAGAGGAAGATCCAAGGCGGGGCCTCAGTGGATATCCAAGCTTCTCAGCAGCATGGGCACCCTCATATTGTAAAAGTGCACGCGTGTTCCACGTGCAAAATTGCATGTCTCCGCCGGTGCCCCTCTCGCACAGGAGCTGAGACGGGGAGCGCGGCAAATGGCGAGCGAAGTTGTCGCAGGCGCCACCCGGGCTCCGCATCTGGCTCGAAGATCGCTCTGGCCCTCTCAACCAGATCCTGCTTCGACAGCTGGAGCTTGCGAATCTTAGCCTGGTTCCACAAGATATTTGCCTTCTCGCGACCCTGCTTCGGGTCGATATTGCGCAATGCGCCCCGGCCAATTGAGAGCCGTCCACGATCTCTGTCGAAGAAAACTTTTTGGCCCGAAAGAGCCACCTGACCTGCTTCGCCTTGCGCCCGAGGATGTCCGTCTTGATCTGCCGAAGGTTCTTGTCGCATGATATGTGCAATCGTACCTCTCCTCCACCGGCGTGCACTGGGGCTTGGAAGATCTTCCGCGCACCATCTGCACCGCAAAGACTGCCGAGCGCCTTGCCAGCGCGATTCACCGCAAGCCCAGCAGCGCCCCTGAACCGCG
This sequence comes from Prorocentrum cordatum, assembly GCA_963575745.1. Lineage (NCBI taxonomy): Eukaryota > Dinophyceae > Prorocentrales > Prorocentraceae > Prorocentrum > Prorocentrum cordatum. The sequence goes on along the minus strand of CAUYUJ010016660.1, from coordinate 384,485 downwards.
CGACAAACTGCTTCGAGAGGGGGTCGGAAGCCGTGACCTCATACATCTCAGCACCGACATATATATATATATATATATATATGTGTGCGTGTCCCCCATCCACTCCTTGACCCTCTGCTGAGCCTGATTGAGCACAACCAATTGCCCAGTACTGATGCGAATGATGGCGCCGTCCGTCTCTCGATCAAATGAAAAAAAAGAAGAGACCTGGATCGGCCTCGAGGATTGCGGGTTCGCCGCCGCCAAGGCCGACTGCAACTCCGCGGTATGCGCCGCCATCTCCGCCAACATAGAGCCACGCCGTGCAAGCCCCCACGTCTGCTCAGACACCTCTGATTGAATATCGTCCATTCGAGAAATCAACTCGCGTCACAGTGAGTTAATATTTGGAGCAGACACCGCGGTGATCTGCCAGTCCAGCTCGCCAGGGAATTGCTGGAGATCTTCAGCACATTGCTCGAGGCATTGATCGAAGTTCTCCTTGGAGGAACCCGCAATCCACTGAAATTCCGGCGGAACTGTCTCAAGAGACCGTCGAGCCAAACACATCCTGGAACAGCCTGTGCACGCGGTCCAGCTCGCCGGAGAGGATGCCTGCGCATGCCGCCCTGATCTGCTCTTCAGACAGGTCCATGTCAGAGACCTCGCCCATGCGGAACGTCTCACTCCCGCCAGGCGCGCGCGGGGCACCTGCGCCAGCACCAGCTGCAGCAACGCGGCGAACGCGAGCACTAGCAGGCTTCTGAACAGACGCGAGCATTGCGCGTCGCGGCGCCGAGGGGGACGCATCCGTAGACATCGCCTCGAGACAAACTGCGCGAGAGGTGCGCGGCCGAGAGGAACTGTCAGCGGGCGGGCCGTGGCGACCCCCGTGGATTGACAGGATCGTGACTCTGACATCGTTCGAGCCGCCCCGTCGGCTCTGTCAAGGCTGGAAGCCCCAGGGCATGGTTTCCAATTTTAGCTAAAATGGCCACGGGGGGGGGGGGGGGAGGGAAGGAGGAGGGGGGGGGGGAGGAGCAGGAGAAAGGAGGAGGAGGAGGACGAGGAGGCGGATGTTGGACGTTCCTTGGCCCTCGGGGGAGGGCTCTCGGCTCCGCAGCTGGATCCGCCTCGGAGTCCACGTCGGAGCGCGCTCGAGGAGCGGCCCACCCCATCGCGTCCAGCTTCCTCCGCCCCTCCCATCCTGACCCCCTCTTCCGCCTCCTCCTCCTCCTCCTCCTCCTCCCCCTCCTCCTCCTCGCACGTCGCTGCGAACAAGTCCTCGACTCCCCGTCGCCTGCCGCTGGCTCTGGCCACCTGCGCCTTGGCCAGGGGCACGGCCTGCCGCGCCCATTCCTCGCTGAGAGCCCTCGGGGGCTGGTAAAGTGAGCGGGGGTTGACAACCGGCAGGAAGGCAGCGGCTGGGGCGGACAGACTAGATTTGGACGGTTGGAGAACTCCGAAACGGCAGATCGGGCAATTTGGAACATCGTTCGAAAAAAAAAAAAAAAAAAAAAAAAAACATAGCGGAGGAGATCAAGAAAGCGGGGGCACGCCCAGCAATGCAGAAAGGTATCGCAGGCCTGACATCCAAGCATGCACGAGAGAGTGGAGTCATCATGAAAACGCATGGATGCGTGCCAACTACCCGTGAGAGTCTTCCAAATGGCATTCGTGAGTGGCCCTGGCATCTTCAAGGGCAGGGCGCGGACCTCTCCCCAATTCACACCGTCGAGAACCTCGCGAGCGCCAGGGAACCACCGAGCGAGACGAGTAGCGAACGCACGACCGAGATCATCGGGGAAGAGTTCCGCACACAGGGCTCGCGTTAGCCTACCTTGGAGCTTTATGCGCCGAGGGGGTCGGGGGCGGTCGGCGGCGAGGGCCAAGAGCTCCTCCGCGGCCACGCGGGCAGTCGGTCCAGCTCGAGAGGGGGGGGGGGGGGTCCTAGGGAACCCTGCGGCGGCATCTCCAAGCGTTTCTACAACAGATGGGCCAGCCCGAAAGGTCGGGGAGGTCCTCCCCGCGACCAGGTGCACAATCTCGAGGTGTTATTATGCAACCTCTCTCAGCTGACGCAGAATGGCAGCGTGCTCGGGGAAGGTGGATATGGCCGCGCGCATAAGTGCGGCTGCACACAGAGTTTCAATACTGACAACAGGCGGCCCACCCCAAGCTCCGAGGTTGAACCATGCGGCGCGCGATATGGCCCAGCGCGGGGCACGATCGAGAGAGGCGAGGGCAGCATGCCCCACGCGGGCGACGGGGGAAGGCAGGATGGGACAGGAGGGAGGGAGAGAACAACATTGGGCAACGTATCCGAAAGTGGATATCGCTCGGCTGGAATAAAGATACTGGGCGATGGCAGCCGGTGAGTTCCCCGCTGCAATCGCGGCGCAACGCGACGCCCACTTCAGGATCGGCGCGCGCCAGGAGTCTGCGGTGACAGCCGGCCCCAACTGGAGCCCAAGATATTTGACAGAAGCGGTGACCTGAAATGAACCCCAATCAGGGAGAATATTTTGAAGCCAGCGTCTGTACTTGGCAACGGGAGGGGGGCAAAACGGCCCCGCCAACGGAACCAGGAAACACTTTGATTTCTTGAGAACAAGACATGCTAGGGCCTCACTGCACTCAAATACCGCCTACAGATGTACCAGTTCACGAAGTGCCATCACCGCAGCACCGATGTCGTCAGCGCACGCTCTTGCAAGGCTCAACCGTGGAGTTGTCACGAGTGGAGAAGAGCGGGGGGGGCCGACGGGCAGACGCCGCTGCTGGCTCTCGACGAGGCCGCTCCGTTCATCGGCCTGCTCCAAGCGCATCCAGAAGTCGACCAGGAACGGATGACTGGCAGTGGCGAAGAGGACTCCTGATCCAGTGCAGCCCTGGATGATGCCTGCGTCAACGTTGAAGAGGAACCGGCATTCTCTCGCGAACGTCCCGAAGCATCGAACTCCAGAGCATAAAAGCTCAACGTAGGTACGAAGAGGAGTGGGAACACCAAAGGCCGCCAGACTTCCATGTGAATCCATTCGCGCGCAACCGATGGGAAGGCCTGGTCGAAGCCAAATGCCAGAAGGGCTGGGGGCCGAACAGCGGCGTCGGGTAACATAGATGCAATCCTACTTCTGGCGTCAAGTTCCAAGATATTCACTCCAAGGTTGCGGCCTCTGACGAAGACCCTCTGCGAGAAATGAATATTGCCTTTCAGAGCCATGCTGAGGTTCTCGAAAATAGCGCCCGTGATGAGCTTATTTGAGGATTGTTTCAGCCCCAGAGGGCGGGTTTGATCTGCAGCCCGAGAGACACCATTGGAATATTGTTCATCTTCCCCTTCAGCAACGCAGGCCCCTCTGACGTGGTTGAAAGACGGTAACATAGCCCTCCCACTAAGTAACCACCGCAGCCCTTCGTCGAGAATACTGGGCCCCGCGGAATGCCTTTTCGAAGCCCTGTAACGGAGCCCATCAAGACCTGGGGCGCTGTCTTCGGATCTCTCAAGGCGAGCTTCCAGTTGGCGAAGGGAAGGGGGGGGGGGGGGAGGTCAGATAGATCGATATCAGAGGGGTGATGATGAAGATAAGCATGCGCAGCTTGAACGTTGATCTCTTTCCCGGCGAAGACAGGCCGCCACAGGTTGGCCAGCAGCGAGAGAGCAGCACCAGGCTCGGCAACAACAGACTGGCCGCCCGTTGCCCTGATCCCTTGCAGGGACATCCTGCGCCCAAACGGGCTCCAGAGTCTACTTCGTCGAATCGTATGTTTTCAGTTCCCTTCTGGCCTTCGCCCTCGTGATCTCGTCGGTCGCGTCGGAGATGGTTTTTCTCAGGGCAGCCTGTTTCTGCATCGAAATCAGCTCGCGAATCGAGTTCGATCGACCATGGAACCCAGGAGCGCCAATAAGCTCCACTGTCCCCTCCAGCGGGTCAATCCGAAGGAGAACTTGCCGAATTCGCGAGGCCTCCAGAGCTGTTGGGCACGTCGAACATCTTGCCGCCAGACTGCTCGGCCGATCCCTCTGATCACCGCCAAGCGCGCGAATAGGGAGTCGGGCGACTTGGAGATGAGGCTCTCGCGGGCGACCTTCTCCGCTTCCCGCATCATCTGGGTCTGAAATTCCAGCCTTAGCGGTGGAGTGAGTCTACTCTGATCACAAATCTCATCGGTTTTCTCCAGGAACTGACGGTATTCGGGTCGATCGCAAACCACGGGGAGAACAGGGCGTTCGCTGCCAGGAACAGGTTTCCCATGGCAAACAACCGCTCGAACAGGTGCTTAATTAGAGATCCCCCTGCGGTTCAGTAGCTCGGGCGGCTCGACCACCGCGCCTGAAAGACTCAACTGCGTGCACAGCCACCCTGGGAGCGAGACGAATTGCCTGTCGATGTAGGTGAGCATCCGCTTGGGGGCGAAGTGATGGGATGGCTCGGGGACCTCTATCTCAACCATTTTCCCGAGGACTTCCATGAGACTTCTGTCCTGGGAGGATCGCCAATCCTGGAGATACCGATGGGGTGCTTCATCTACTTCGGCGTCTAGCTCCTTGCGCGGGGGCACGCGCGCGAAATTGAAGTCTCCGCTGACCAGGGCCAGGGGCCTGGCGGGGTTCGCATGCGCCTCCCCCAGATCAGCCACGATAAGTTCTGCAAGAAGTTCTTCATCGTCACGGGGAAGCTCATAGTTATGAATGTTGGAATGGACCAGCTGGGACCAGTCTTCCATTGCCAACGCAACTCGCAACGCCCGTCCTGGAAGGGTTTGTCTAGCAAATACATCTGGGTTTCGGTATCCAAGGAAGTCAAAACTGGGGAGAAACGCGACGACGCCACCGCCCTGCTCATCCGGGCAGAAGGAAGCATACGCCCGGAACTGCAGGCGATTGTTATACAAAAAGCCCTGAATCTCGAGAAGGGAACCATGGCCCTCTTGGACAGCTACAGTGGCGCCCTTGGTGGGGGGACGACGGAGAAGGGCGAGCTTGGGTTCGCGACGGGGAACAGAGTGGTGGAAGAGGGCTCGGGCGTTCCACGTAGTCAGACTAAGGGGCCATTCTTCAGATAGTGGACCTCTCCATCATCTCAGGATACTGCTAAGTAGACCACTGCGGCACCACCGCAGGTTGCAAACTTGATTCAAACCTCCGCTTGACGCTCTCCTTGTCGATCCCGAGCTCCACGAGGTTGGGGACACGCCATTCGATCCTGGGCGCTTCGTCTCCTGGAAGGGGGGTGATGCATGCCAATGGCTTCCAGCTTGCGGAGATCTCGCCCTTCGCCTTGCCCGAGAAGTACCTGTCCCCGCTGGCCACGCTCTCAAATGCGCGGCGCAACAACTTGAGGCCGAGCTCCCTCTTGACCATCGCGGGGTTCTTGTCCGTGCTGATGAAGAACTCGGTCCTGGCCCCGTCGATGGCTGGGGCTGAGCGTCTCTCCCAGTCTCCGCTGGCGAACCTGAGCGCGCCGATGGCCTGCGCAACCTTCCGCTGGGCGAAAGTGGGGTTCCCACGAACTCTGACCACAAAACGTTTGCCAGCTGGGTTCGAAGAGGATGTGTAGTCATCTTCACCAATCTGCGATCTCTCCAGCCACGCTCCAATACTGTTCTCAACATCCTTGGCGGCGACGGCTGCTTTGCTGCGGATGACCAGAATACATGGGTCCACATGCCTGTTGAACGATGAATATTGCACAGCAGCCGCCGGCTCTTCTGCTTTAGTACAATGGAGAAGTTGCTGCAGTTCAGCAACCTGGCGCTCCAACGCGCTGGCTCTAACCTGAGTGTTGTTCTGCTGTGCCTGCAAGTCGGCAAATCGCGTCTCGACCTGCTTGCTAATGTTGTCGCAAGACTTTGCCACTCCTGCACCGAACTCCGTGACATTTGACTGCCGTGTGGCAACCGCTTCGAGCAGCTCGTTGCGAGTGTCGGTGACGAAGGAGCGGAGCTCGGCGACTGCGGCCATGGCGTCTGCACCTTCGCTGCCTTTGGCCTTCTTGTGTGGGCTGCCGCCTGGTGGGGACTGGCTCCCACCTGTTCCTTCCTGCGAGGGGAAGGTGCCGATGGAATCGAAAGCAGCAGCAAGAGAAGCAATCGAAGCACCATCACCGTCATTGGCCATGCTGCTCCGAAGGAGCTGAACTGGCGGGAGCGGAGGGTAAAGGGGAATGTCCTCCAGCGCACGACACGCTGGATGGCCTGGAGGGGCTGCCAGCTCGCCGTGGGGGTCTCTGGTCCCCACCTTGAGCCAAAATGGCAACGGATCTCCTCCTCCTCCTCCTCCTCCTCCTCCTCCTCCTCCTCCTCCTCCTCCAACCTGCAACAGGTCGGACGGCTGACCAGAAACATTATGCAAGTGAGGACTCCAGTGGCAACGCCTGCTTGAGGCACCGCCGGGGACGGACCCTGTGTAGAGTGCCGAAAATCGGACCAGCTCTCTGCTCGACCCTCTTGGACGCGCCCTGGGGCTCTCTTGGGCCGTTTTGGGGGGCCCACTGGGGGGCTGTTTCGGGGCCTCTCTTTTGTTCGGGTCTCTCGGGGGCCTCTTGGGGCTTCTTGGGCGCTACTTGGAGCCTCTTGGGGTCTCCTGGGGGCCTCTTGGGCCACAACGCTCGAATCTTCGGTTCTTTGTCCCCGTCTTTGGCGCCGACTTGGGGCGTTATTGGGCGGTTTGGGCGCCTCGTGGGCCGTCTTGGAGCCCTCTTGGGGGCATCCTCGACCGGCTTGGATGCCTCTTGGGCCGTCTCGGACGCAGTGAAACCCAAAAGGCGAACACGCCAAAAATATCAGTTGTCCTACAAGAAATCTACGATGTTTGCTTATTGGGGCTCTATTGGGGTGCCCCTTGGGGCGTGTTCGGGGCCTCTTTTTGTGTTTGTGCGAGTCTCTTGGGGACCTCTTGGGGCTTCTTGGGCGCTACTTGGAGCCTCCTGGGGTCTCCTGGGGGCCCCTTGGGCCAAATGGCTCGCACGTTCGGTGCCTCGTCCCCGTCTTTGGCGCCGACTTGGGGCGTCTCGTGGGCCGTCTTGGCCCCCTCGTGGACCGTCTTGGCCCCCTCGTGGGCCGTCTTGGAGCCCTCTTGGGGACATCCTCGACCGTCTTGGGTGCCTCTTGGGCCGTCTTGGACGCAATGGAAACCCCAAAAGCGAACACGACAAAAATATCAGTTTTCCTAAGAGAAATCTACGATGTTTGATTATTTGGGACTCTTTTGGGGTGCCTCTTGGGGCGTGTTCGGGGCCTCTTCTTCTGTTTTTGTCTGGTCTCTTGGGGACCTCTTGGGGCTTCTTGGGCGCTACTTGGAGCCTCTTGGGGTCTCCTGGGGTCTCTTGGGCCACAACGCTCGAATCTTTGGTCCTTCGTCCCCGTCTTGGGCGCCGCCTTGGGGCGTTCTTGGGCGGTTTGGTTTGGGTGCCTCGCAGGCCGTCTTGGCCCCCTCGTGGGCCGTCTTGGGGCCCTCTTGGGGGCATCCTCGACCGGCTTGGGTGCCTCTTGGGCCGTCTTGGACGCAATGGAAACCCAAAAGGCGAACACGCCAAAAGCATCAGTTTTCCAACCGGAAATCGACGGGTTTTGCTTATTGGGGCTCTCTCGGGGTGCCTCTTGGGGCGTCTTCGGGGCCTTCGGGGGCCTCCTTGGCGCCATAGGAGTCGTCTTGAAAGGCATCCGGCGCCATCGGAGCGCGTTTCCGAGCGTTCCGAAAACACCTTCTGGCGATCTTGGACGGCCCCCGGCGCTCCGGCAGGGCCCCCGGCGCGCGGGGCCCAGCATTTGTGGTCGTGGTCCCGGCCCCCAGCCCCCGGACCCGGTCCCCCGTCGGCGTCAGCTGCAGCGTGCAGGTCACAGCCAGGACACAGAGACCGCAGTTGTAGTCAATCAGGTCGGATCCAGAACATCATCGGTCTGCGATGGGCGCATGCATCTCTCGACTGCGACTATCCTGTTGCTCATACAGCGAAACTCTCTCGAGATGCGTCCCTCAATCTTCTTTAAGTCTAGCATCATCGTCTGGAGGTCGAAGCTGGTCGCAGCGCCCTTCAACCTCATGCACCCACGGACGAAACTCTTGATGTCGACCTGGTTGTCCGGAGACGCATCGCAGAGAACTTGGAAGAAGTTCTCAACGTTCGTCCGGCTGAGACCCAACAAGTGCAAGAGCAAAGGTATGCGGCCCTCTTTGATCCCATTGTTGAACTGTTCCTTCGTGAGACAACCGCTCTTATCGGCATCCACGGAAATGCACAGCATCTCCAGCTCCTTTGCGTACCCCTTCTCCTCAACGTCTAATTGTGTGGCCAATTGTTCTCTGTTCGGGGCCAAACTCTGCATTGCGCTCTCGACGAATATGCCTGTAGAGGCCACAGAAACAAATAGGCTGGCATTCAACACACATTGGATATGCCCGACACCTGAAAAAAGAACACGTTTAAATTAAAATCACATGTACTTCCAACGACCGGCCTGTAATGATGTTGATCAACGCGATCTGCGAGAAGGCTATCCGTGTGTTCGTGCCCTCGGCACGTCAGGGTGTGTTAGACTGCGTCTGGTGAGCTTCTGCACTCCTCCTCCTCCTCCTCCTCCTCCTCCTCCCTCTCCACTCCTCCATCCCCCTCCTCCTCCTCTTCCTCCTCCTCCTCCTCTTTCCACTGGCGACCCCCACCCCCCACCACGACTCTTCACCGAAAGCCGCCCCCCCTGAGACGGGCCAAGACCGCCTCGAGAGAGCTCCAAGACGGCCCTCGAGACTCGGCCAGACGGTCCCAGTTCGAGCCTCCGGAAGCACACAGGCCCCATAAAAATTCTCCAAGAAGGCCCCATGAGGCCTCGCAAAGCCCCCAAGCGGCGCTCCATCGAGGCTCTGTGAGGCAACGCGCTATGAGCTACCTCCGAGGCTTTTCGGCCCAGGATGGCCTCAGGATGCCTTCAGAGACCCCTGAATAGCCCCCAAGACAGCTGAAGATGGCACAGAGAGAGTCCACAGGCGGCCAGGAGACTCCAAGAGGGCCCAAGAGAGGCCTCCGAGAAACCTCAAAGAGGTGACGCAACAATCGCGCGACGTCACGGCCGCGCCATGCTGCAACACCGAAGCGATGCTCCACCAGATGGGCGATTTCGGAAACTCTGAACCGAAAAACGTTTTCATCCCTTAGGGACGCATGTTTACTTCCGCCGCCTTCCGCCGAGCTTTCGCCGGCTTCCGCCGCCTTCCGCGGCGGACGAGATGACAACTCATTCAATTTGCGAAGGCAACGCCGTTTTTGGAAAGCCCCAGATGGTTCGACTGAGCCTGTTGGGAGGAATCGGGAGAACCATCCTGCGTACAATTCAACGATGCGCTGACACAGTGGCGGGCTTTGCCGCAGGCAACGGTATGAAAAGCATGTAGAAGAGGGCGGACATGAACCCACATTCTGCGACGACATCGAGGGCCACGCCCCAATCTTCCCCGCCGAAGGCGGCCTTAGCGAGCGTCACCATCGACGTCTGCACGCTCTTGAAATTGTCGAGGATTACTATAGAGACTGGATCGTCACGATCGCCGATATCCTCCAGCCGTGAGGCGGCCTGCTGGACGAATATTAGGGAAAATACGTAGAACACCAAGCAGAGCATGATAACGCTCCACAAGAGGGTCACGAACGACGCCTGGATGCAGACGAGGATAGCCCGCAGTATGCGGAACCCCTTGACCACCTTCAGGGCGCGCAGGGCCTTCCCGAGCTTGAGGACGCGCACGGCGCGCAAGGCGGTCGATCCCCCTCCACCGTTGGCGAACAGCAGATCGACGTAGCCGCTAATCACCAAGAACAAATCAAACGTGTTCAAACCGGCATCCTGGTTCCAGAAGAAGAACTCGCGGTGCACGGCTAGCTTCAAGATCAGCTCGAGAGTGTAGAACACCTGAACGACGAAAAGAAGCGGAATTTATGCACGGAGACAAACTTGGCAACCTTACGCCGCGGCTTACGCGGGGCGCCACCGCGGCGCACCACGAGGAGAAGAGAGCGTTTAAGCGCGGTCAAACGCAGGACACTTACGCGCGACTGTCGGCCCAATCGACCCCGTTTTCTCCCGTCTCTCACCTGGAATATGATGTCGAGGGTCGTGAAGATGTTGTGGCCGAAATCCTCATCCGAAAACGTAGGCGCGTGGTTCATCTCGTAGTTGGCCGACAGGCCCATGACCAGGCAGTTAGTCAGGATGACAGCCTGGATCGTCCTTTCGAAGAAGCGAGAACGCACCAATGCTGCTAAAGGGCCGCTACGCTCAGGCTCGTCCTTTAACCACAGTCGTTTCGCGAAGCTGGCGGCTGCCGTCAGCGTTGCCCCCTGGCTGGACAAATTGGGCTGACAGATCGGTTGAGACTGACCGAGGTCGCTGTAGGTGGAACCATGGCTAAGTCCGTGCACCTTGTGGTCTGCCTGCGTGAACTTTGTAAAGTGCTGAGCGTGGAGGCTCTTGCTGGCGTCGCCGCTCCCGTCGTCGGTTAGCTCGTCCCAAACCTTGGCATCAAGGAAAGGGGCCATGGTAGAAATGTGTCCTCGACCCTTGGATAAAGTAGCCGACCCTGTCGGCGTGTGGAAGACGCTCTTCCGTTCGTGGTCGTCCTCGTCGTAGTCGCCATCATCGTCGTCGTCTTCTCCTTCTTTTCCTTGAGCTTTCCAAGCGGGTCAGCCCACGCGAAATCCTCGCCGGCGCCGTTCGCCCTGTTACCCTAGACTTTCCTTTTGACGCGCGCTAGCTACAACGAAATTGAGCAACGTTGTGATTGAATCGAAGGGAAGCCCCTTCCCTTTGATCCCTTCCCCGCCGGGGGGGGGCCAAAGAAGACCTGGAGGGTGGTCCCAGGGGGTGGTCCCAGGGCAGGTCCTGGGTCAGAATGCCATCCTCCTCTTCTTTCACCTCGTCCCCGTCCTCGGCGTCCTCCTCCTCCTCCTCTTCCTCTTCCTCCTCCTCCTCCTCCTCCTCTTCCTCCACCTCATCATGCAGCTCCTCCTGCCCCCCATCCTCCTGCTCCTTCTCTTCCTCCTACCTCCTCCTGCTGCCCCTCTCCCCCCACCTCCTCCTCCTCCTCCTCCTCCTCCTCCTCCTCCTCCTCCTCCTCCTCATCATCATCATCATCCTCGTCGTCGACGTTGTCTTCAGGGTCGGCGGCACTGGCCGCAGGGCCTTCACAATATTCCCTGGAACCATCATGTCTTCTCGTGTCGTCTTTTGACGGCCCCAGGGCCTGGGAAGAGCGTGAGCAAACTCCATAACAACTTTCCTCAGGGTCAACTCCCCGTCGGGGATTCAAAGATCGGCCAGGGACCTCTCCCGTGGAGCGATCGGACAAAATTTCGAGGCGGATCCAGCCGTGGCGACGAGAGGCACGGTGGAGGCCTCCAAAAGCATGACGACGCCAAAAACATGTGATACTCGGTTTTAGATGCTCGATCCTCGCCTCTTGGTACCAACGCCGACGACCCCGCTCATCCTCATCCCCCTCATCATCGAACTTGTCATCTCCATCATTCTAACTTCCACAGCCATTCACATCACTATCACCATCGTCATCAGCATTGACTTTACTACAACCCATACCATCACCCTCACCATCACTACGACCAACATCATCCTCATCCTCATCATCACAGTATCCTCGCCTTCGTTCAGGCTTCGTCAGGCGCATGCTTACCACAATCATTATCATCGCTATCATCACCGACAGCATCGTCACCATTAACATCAACATCATAATCACCATGATAAGCAGCACCATCATTATAAGAATCATTCTAATCACCATCATCATCATACCCATCAACCGCATCATGATACTGATCATCATTACCATCACCACCATCACCATCTGGACCACCGCTATCAACCTCACCATCAGCATCAATATCACCACCATCAACATCAGCATCAACATCGCCATCACCACAATCATAATCGTCGTCACCCTCATCATCACCTTCACTTGCACCATCACCAGCTCATCCTCCTCCTCTTCATCCTCCTGACGTTTCTGACGTTTCCCGCTATGCACAGCGTCTCCTTCATCCTCCTCATACTCCTCCCCGTCATCAGCATCATCATCATCATTAGCAACATCGTCAACATCAACATACTCATCGCCACCGCATAGGAATCATCAGCATCACCGTCATCGTTATCATCATCATCCCCATGATCACCATCATCACCAACATCATCATCATCATCATCACCAACATCATCATCATCAGCATCATCATCAACAACATATTCATTATCATCAATATCATCCATATCGTCATCATCATCATCATCATCATCAGCAGCATCACCATTGCCGTCACCATCACCATCATCAGCATCACCATCATCATCCCAATGACCATTCTCGTCATCACCATCACCACCACCATCATCGGGAGGCCACCCGGGCTTTCCGAAAAATCCTCGGCACCCTCACACGTCGATCTCTCTCCCCAAAACCCCAACGCCGTGATTCGTGATTTTTCACAACGTCGACCCCCAAAGGTCTCGACCCCTTCCCCGGGACCGGTTTTTCATCCTGAATAGTTTTTTGACGGTCCCGAGGCCCGGTCAGGGCCCCCCGAGGCTGAAAATGGCGAAAACAACTCCAGTCGCCCGTCGTGATCTTTTCACAACGCGAGGGGGTCTGGGTCCATGCCGGACGACCGTCTGGCTCTGCACGAAGTCCGGGGCCACGGAGGGCCGCTGCGGGCCGCCCATCCGCGCCGCCTGCTCCCCGAAGAACGCCACCAGCTCCAGGCGCACGGCGCAGCGCACGGCGGCCCGCAGCTGCTCGCCGGAGGCGCCCGCCAGCGGGTCGTGGGGCTCGGGGGCGTCTCTGGCCGACGTCCACCCCGTGGCAGCGCTCCTCCCCCACCCTTGTGGGGAAAAAACACACACGTGGGAACAAAACACACACACACACAGGGAACAAAAACACACAGTGGGAAAAAACACACACAGTGTGTGTTGTCTTCCTGTGTGTTTCTGTCCCCGAGATGCTGGCGCTGCCACTTCTTCACAACGGGCGTGCTCACTCAGTCTCGGGCCCAGGGGGCCCTCGCAGATCGGCCCAGCCCAGCTCGAAGAGTGACGCAGGAAGGTGGGGTGTGGGGCTCTGGTCTTGATTTTCTGCGTTGTTGCAGCTCTTTTGGCAACGTCGGATCTCAGGGTTCCCCCCTTGTTCCCCCCCCGACAAATTGGAACTGATAGATCTGAAAAAGAAAACTCTAGTCTACCCACCCTGCTTACCGCGGTCGCCACACCCCACAAGATCCCGGGAATCCCTGAGTATCCCGCCTCGCATCCTCGACGAATGACGACACCATACCGCGGTCGCCAGACTACACAGGATCCCGAGAGTCCTAGAATTTCCCGTCTCGCGTCCTCGAAGAATGACGACATCCTGCGTACCAGCCAGCCCAGAGGGGGAGGCGTCACGGCGTTTCGCCGTCTATGAGCAAAGAGGCATGAAGAATCGACATCAGGAGCACACACAGCCAACACACATGTCATAACAAACAGTTGAGGATACAACACAACATGGCAGAGTGCATCACTACAGAAAAAAACAGCATAATGGCCAGATCATACCATAGCACATCATACCATACCATGACAGATCATAGCATTTACATCGCATGACACAGCCGAACATAACCGAACATAGCATTACAACACATATCAATATCACGTCAAAACATACCACCTTATACAATGACATACCATATCATATCGTAACATAACGAGAAAAGCAAACCCTTCGGCGTGGGGAAGACACTGCCTTGGTCGTCAGCCGCAGGGGCATTGAGGAACAAGGAAATGGAGGAGCGCCATAGTTAAGTCGAAGGGAAGCCCCTTCCCTTGGATCCCTTCCCTGCCAGAGGGAAGGCGGGCTGAAGGGTTGGGGTGGGAAACGGGAATGGGGGTGGGGAGGCGGGCGGGGGTCTCGGGTCAAAATACCGCCCCCCCCCCCGGGGCTCCCGTCGGGTCCCTGGGGGGGTCGCCAGCAGAAATCCTGGTGGACGCCCCGCCTTCAGGCCGGGCGGCACTGCCCGAAAAGCCTTCGCAATCACATAGCGGAAACGAACAGACATGCTCTGCTCTGCAACTTCTACTACGGCATCGAATCGAGTAATACACAACACATTACAATCATAATACAAAACGAACGCTATGAACATTTGATATCATAATTACATTCTGGCGATAACGATACATAGCATGATGAGCATGCGATTCCATAACACGACAAATCATACCAGACCATGCCACACCAGAACAGTCCATATCAAAGCACGCCATCACATATTGAATTCTACAATGGCGTATCAAAGCATACGGTGCCAGAGAGGGACTGTGTGAACATAACATGTTTGTTTATGACTGCGCACCAAACCGAGCATCACATACTATAACGAACAGAACTGACTCAGTGAGCTTGGACAGAACGGCTTGCTCAGTCACCTTGCTTCGAAGGAGAAAAGAGTGCTGCCCGCAACCACAGCGGTTCGAGAAAGAGGGAGGGAGAAAGAGAGAGAGAGAGAGAGA